>UELU01145796.1:160502-187120 GCA_900490025.1 Megastigmus dorsalis
CTCCAAATTATTTAATTATTATCAATCTTTTAAAACACATACTGCACGAATAAACTTCTTCTGACGCACACTCTAAATCTAAAAATGTGAAAAACGGAAGTGAAAGTGTAAAAATTTTTGTTTTACACTTTATAAAGTGTAAAAGACTCATTTTAATCTTTACAAAATGTAATTGATAGATTTTGCACTTTATAAAGATTGAATTCATATATTCACACTTTACAAAAAATTAAAATGTAAGCTTTATACTTTTCAGTATTCCGATAACTTTTCACACCTTTATTAAAGATTAATTACAATGATTTACACTTTAATCAAAGATTAAAATGTACATTTTTCACTTTACATAAGTGAAAAATGTGAAAAGTTGTCGAAATACTGAAAAGTATAAAGCTTATATTTTAATCTTTTGTAAAGTGTGAATATATGAAATCAATCATTATAAAGTGTAAAACCTACCAATTATATTTCGTAAGGATTAATATGTGCTTTTTACACTTTATAAAGTGCGAAACAAAAATTTTTACACATATGCCTTACATTTTTCACTCTTTTAGGTTTAAAGTGTATCGCTGCTAATTTATTCTACTTAAAATGTGCTTTTCCTTCTTATTCGCTTTACATATGCATTATCGTACAGTATAAAGTGTCGGTTCCATAGAGCTCATGCAGGTAGGTTAATGCAAATTAATTATTATCTGTATACTGATACAGTCAAGAGAAAGAAATATGACAATTATGGTACTTGTATAATTGTCAGTACTTCAGTATGCGATGAACGAAATAACACAATTTTTTATACAGTTTTTAATTGTGGAAATACAGGTTTATTGTATAACCATTAACATTTGTAATACTGCGATAAAAGGTTCACTACAATGAAAAGGTAATTTGATAATGTAAATTCTCGACGTAATGGATTGTAGAACACTTCGGTTCAATGAAACTATATATTACAGTGAACAAATTTATCGATAAATAATATCTATATAGTAATATTGTAAAGATTTTAATTAATATTTAATGAAGTATAAAATTCACCATATTCGAACTGTATTTTAGCATAAAATATTCTTTCCATCACTCCAAATAAAACCATTCACGGATATCACATAACTGACATCAATTCATTTAACGTAAACCATAATTATCAGTTCCTTTTTTCAAACGACAATCGCTCCCAAAATCTCTCACCCACGAATTTCCAAAAAACGAAACCTCCAACCACGCTCTCCCAGCGGCAGCAGGGCCACACTAACAAAAAAAAAAAACTCCCGCCGACGACCTTAGTATTCGAGCACATGCAGACAGAGTGCAGCGGATCAGACGAGAGTAAAAGGAAAAAAAAAGAAGAAGACGAGTCAGTAGAAGAAGAAGAACATAATACGCAAGAGAGTCGCGTCGCGCAGCAGGCGAGCCACAGCACACTGATGCACAAAACATGCACCGGCAATAAAAACTAGCAGTGCAGCACATACATGCAACGACTCGAGGTAGTAGTAGTAGTAGCAGCAGCAGCAGTCGTGCGATGAAGTTCGCGTCGCGAGCTCTCCTGCAGTGCTCCTCCTGCGCTCCGGAAATGCGAGACTCTGAGCCGGGCTTCCAGTAGGAGCTGCTTACGTCTGATCGACGGTGACGAGAGTAATTGGCCGGCGATTAGAGGCACCGAGAATCTGCCGATTGCGACCCTCGATCCCATCCTTTCTCCAGTCGAGACCTTTTTTTCTCTCCTCTTTATTTTCTCTCTCTCTCTCTCTCTCTCTCTCTCTCTCTCTTTCTCCCAGATGCGCAGAGTTCAGCTTGTATGCGTATCCCTGCTAAGAGAGAGAGATGCTTTATACTTTGCTGCGAGTCCCCACCCTTTTCTTTCTTTCTTTCTTTCTTTCTTTCTTTTATTTCTCAGGAATATAAGGGGGCGGCGTTTGCTCTTATTTGCGCCTTTGCGTTTCGCTTCGTCTGCTCTCTCCCTCTCTCTAGACGTTATAGCTATCAAGAGGAATCAAGTTCACTTAGCAACTGCACGACGCTCTCTCGCTCGCTCTCTCTCTCTCTGTCTCCCTTTATATATTTTTTTTTCTTTATCTCTCCTGGGAGATTGCGCCCGACGTCGCCAGCTGGAAATCGCTTGCGCATCGAAATTCAATTACTGAATGTTTTATACGCTATATACATATAATTACGTGAGAGTCAAAGTTTCACGCGGGAAAAGACGAATTTCATATTATCTTTAATAATAATCGAGATTGGCCATTCTCTCTTCTTTATCATGCGTCCGATCGGTATTTTGAAACGTATATATACATGAATTCAATGTAAATTATAATTTCTAATAAACTTCGTTCATCTCGCTCCTTCACTTGAACGTTACTCCTTACAACGTTCGGAGTTAATAACGCAGCTTGTACATTCTGTATAGCTACCAATTAAATCGTTATGGCTCGTCGACCGTATATATGTATACACTATATCGGCTCGCCGAACGTTCAACAAAATCCGCGCAACCCATTTAATTTTTTTGTTTTCGACAATTAAAAAGCGGAAATTCTAATTCAAGCATTAATCCACACTTAACGATTCGCGTCCTCGCGCGCTCATATTATACACGAACTACATCCATATCAATCGTTTATTTCCTAATTAAGAGCGCGTATAAAAGTTACAATGATAAATCAGCCATCAGACTCGTTTCGCGCGCAATGCATTTTACGTCGTTTCCAAACAAACTCGCCGTCATTAATGCAGTCATAAATTAACTTTGACGACATTCCACTCGCTTTGGCTCCCTCCGCGGCCTCGTTTTTTTTTTCTTCATAATACATAACGACAGTCCGCACAACCCGTTACGTTTCCTTATCGAAATAAAAATTCCACGCGACCGATTAACGCACGTGTAACACAATAAATGGGAGCGCAACACCGAGTTCGCCTTACGTTGTATACCTGCAGCGAAAAAAAAAAGCTGATGAAAAAAAAAAGAATAAAACATGTATACAGAGATCGGGAGCAAGTGCAGCCGCGTTACCCAAGAATGAACTCTCGCCAAAGTCCACTCGGTTTATCCAGCTGTTATATAATCGAGCGCCGCGTTCGAAAGGTCCGGTCTGCATATAGGCAAAGTTCGAAAAACAAAAGTTACGCGTGCATCGTCGCGGGGGATGAGAAAAACGCTGAGACGGAACAAGAGACGAACGATATACGGATATACAAAGTGATGGTATATATATCCGTGTCTCTCGAGAATACTGTATACATTGTATAGTAACCGCGTCAGTTTTCATCGATATAACAACAGATACACACCCGCACACGCGCTTGTGAAAGTCCGTGTACATATATACATATATAGACGCGGTATAGACTCAGAATTCAGCGTGACTCGACCTCGCGAGCTTCCACAAATTGCCTCGCAAAATGGACACGCGTTCACGAGCACACACGTATACGATGTGGTGTGTCTGTGCCTGTGTGTGTCTGTGTGTGCGCGCGTGCGGCAGGTCCAGGGTGTACCTATATAACAGAGCGATGTGCATGCACTTGAAAGAGAGAGAGAGAGAGAGAGAGAGAGAGAGAAAGAGGGACCGGTTTCCAGAGGAGCTACCATCCGGAGTCGAGGCCTGTTGCTAACTCGCTGGTACACACCGCGCGCGAGTGTATTGCCTCCTTTCAGCTTCTCTCTCACGTTATGTATAAACACGCACACATATACGTACACGCGGTAGTCTCGTTTCTCGCGCGTACATATGGCATATGCGTTTGTGTAGTGAATTACGCGAAATTACAGCTATATCGCAATCGAATTAAGAGCACACAAGAGCGGAGAGAACAGCTCGAGACTTTCGATATGTACACGAGAAGCCGCCTCGACGACACATTCGCCTGTGTGTGTTTTTTTTTTCTTTTTTAGTTTTGTGGGTCTTATTTGCCTTTCTTGAGTCGATCTGCCGTGTGATGTTGGCATGCCATATATATTATAAGATTACGAAAACTACCGCGCGTGTATATGTACAGCTGCTGCTGCACGCGTGAATCTTTCGTTACTTGTATATGTATGTATGTATGTATATCGTATGCGAGGAATGTCGCTTATATAGCCGCTTAACGATCATCGTTATAATTTATAATTTACGTGCACAGCTCCATTTGTTTTTAGCGCTTCGTATGGTTAATGAGAGTAAATCAATATAAGAAAACTCGGATAAACTTGTCTCTTTGCGCACACACACACACACACACACACACACGCACACACACAGAGATACACTCCAATTGTGACCCACAAAAATTAAGCGCATGACTTTTTCATCATATACACGAACGCAATTATGTTGTAAACAAAAACAGGGGAGAGAGGAGGGAGAGAGCCATAGCATGCCGGAGAAGAATTAAAAAATGCAGGACGACGTCGGCGCGGGAGCGCTGCACCGGCGCGCCGCGATCGTAAACCTAGAAAGGTTTATGCGAAACTAAAGAGCATCATTAGCTGCCAGCTTATATATGTTTGCCTATACCTATATATACGTATGCAGTATTGTTCGCGAAAGAAAAGTGAGCCCCGATGAGCGTTAATGATTTTTGTGCAAGCGGAAAAGTTATTTGATCGGTATTCGCCTATATAATAACATTATGTAAGTAAACGTTTAGTTATAAAAGACACAGTTTCCCTCTCGAGGGCAATTACAACAAAAACAAAAAAAAAGACAGTTAAAGACCAAGTTACAGCATCCGCTCTCAAACTCGCCCGGGAATTCATGATAATCATTCCGAATCCCCTTAGAATTCACGCATTCGTTCTTAGAAAACTAAAATTATCGTACTATCGTATCATATTCGTATAAAATAACGCTTCGCGCGCATCCAAAAAGAATGTTATAAAATTCTGGCACGTAACGTCTCTCTCGCTTCTTCGCGCAAACAGCCAAGATAAGATAGAAAAGACGTAGCAGCAGCAGCAGCAGCAGCAGCAGCAGCAGCAGCTTCTCTTTCTTAATTCAAAGCGAATTCCGTGCCGAGACGATGCGTCGAGGCCTTTGTTGTCGGCGCTACGGCAGCAGCAGCAGCTAGCAGGTAAAGTGTATACGGCGTCGCCGGTCTGTCGTTGGCAAATAAGGTGTGCGCGCGGCAAAGGCGGAAGAGCCCAACAGACAGAGACAGAGAGAGAGAGAGAGGTAAAAAGAGAGGTATAAGTTCCCTAACGCGTTCCAGAGAACCTCTACACACTTAGTCTGCATTATATATGCATGTGTGTGTGTGTGTGTACAAGCTCGTCTAGCTCGCAAATAGATCCTCGACGCAACGAATAGGTGTGTGCCCGCGCGCCTCTCTCTCTCTTTCTCTCTCAGCGTTTTAGTTTAAATTTAAGCTCGTGTCATTGGACGTTTCACGAGCGAGTTCACGAGGGCCCTTCGCTATACAACCTCCTTATACCTACATACCCGGCTTATTATCCTTTACGTAAAATCATATGGTTCAAGGAAGATGTATATATATGTGTAGGATATATTTTCCACAGAGGACGGAAGAAAGTGTTTTCTGCATTTTGCACAGGGCCGCGGCACGAGTTATCGATGAGGAAATATAATAGCCTATCGAAAATAGCTCGCGTGTATTTTCGTTCGGTCGCGGTGTTCAGGTGCCTAGCCGGTGCAGTTCTCGTGAGAGAGTTCATATGAGTGTAACACACGTATACGTGGACTTAGTGCTTGAGGTCGACCCGTGCGCCCGACACGTAATTTTGCGATTTCCAGGGGGTTGTCTGTAATGACATTGCGGATAAAATTTAAGGTCAATGCGCAAGATTAGACGATGGCTTCTTTTTTTTTTAAAGATTTTAGAGAAGATAATCAACGATTTTGTGGATAAGAAAAGTTGATTTTTATAGGACGATACTTAATTATTAACAAAGACGTATTTATCGGGTTTTAGAATTATTGGACTCTAGAACACACTGAAACTTTTAAGGACGATGCGCGACATTTTTGAAACTATGTTAACAACGTTTCTGAAGTAAATATAACGTCCATAAATAAGAGCTGTTATGACACATGTCCGCTGTGAATGGAATATTACTTTCTTTTTTTAAATCTCCCGAGGCGATTTCGTTAAAAGAAACATTATAACGCTTGGGGGTACCTATACACTCATCAATTTGCAATGCGATCGCTTGCATATATATGCCAAAGTGCAAGCGTTTCAACGCTAATGTGCGCCAGAATAATTCATTTATTCGACTCTCTCAAGATCATTTATTTCCAAATTACTTTGTGAGATGCGTAAAAATAGTCCATACGCTCTCTGACACATTTATATTAAAACTGAAAATAGAATACATAAATTTGTATGAAAAAAAAAGAAAAAAACTACAATAATTCTCAATTATCACTGACAGATCCCGCAACTATAAACAGGGACCGCTGAAAATAGCGAGTAGCCAATTCAGTATAAATGCAAATGCGACGAAAATACCAGATCTCTGCACCTGATGTACAACGTATAAAACATACCCTCCAAGTATAATACACACGCACACACTCGGCAATAAACACACGGATATCACGTGGATTCCGTGACGTTCGTGCGTTCCTCATCGTCTCGCCTCTTACACACACACGCACACTCACTCAAGAGCATTACACGCCGCATACAACAGCCTTTCGCGCGAGCTTCTCTCTTTCGCCCGGCGTCTGCGGACGATTACGCGGCAGGGATTTCCGCAACCGCACACTCGCACACACGCGCGAACATGTACACGCATAGCCTGTAGTCCCTGCAGTGGCGTCAATGGCTTCGTAGAATTCGCGTTTGCATGCCTCGTCGTCGTCGTCGTCGTCGTCGTCGTGCAGACCCCGATTGAATTTCGTTATCGTTGCGCGCATAACCCGCAGACGCTTTGTAACCTATAGGCGTTAGTCTGCCTAACGCGCCATGTTATGTATATCTTATACTTGTATACCAGACGAGCCCTGCCACTGCACGACTACGGCCGCATCGTCACTTATATAGGTACGACACGTGCACACGCATGCATACATACGAGGCTCTCCGTGTGACGTAACCCGCAACGTACTAATGCGTGTCCGCCAGTCGAGTGGATCTGTCTGTGAAACGAGGTATTATTTATATATATCCGAAAGCCGACCTGATACTCGCTCGAATGTCACTCTGTTGCAGTGCGCGTAAAGTTGGAGTTTCGTATGGGTTCTGAGAATGACTTTTTCGAACTTTCGTGGATGTTGCTTTCGCTCGAAGTGTGCGGTATGCGCGAACCGTGATGATTCGTGTTTTATTTTAAGATAGCTCGAAAGAATCGGCCTTTGTATAATGTCCCGAGTTTCAAAAATTATGCGGACTTGCTGCAGCTAATTTGGTATATATAATTTCACCTGTAGACACGAAAGTATAGAAATAAGTATATAATACCATTGCAAGCCGGATACGCGCACGAGTTAAAATTAACCTTCGCCCGAATGATTTACCCCACGCGAAATCGTTAAACGTCATCAGCTTCCAGTGCGTATATAATTTATTTCATTACTGCCACTCCCGTACAACCACACGAATGCATAATAAATATTTCCGTATCGAAAAGATTTAGGGCACTAAATGGTATAGGCGTATACGCAACTTTGCCGTATATAGCACACGTGTGCTCCGTTTCTACCGAACAAATGGAACGAGATAATCGGCCTTTAACTACTGGAACTCGCTGGCTCCAGTTATGGAAAGGAAATCTTTTTTTTTTTCCACCCAGAATCGTTGCTAATTCAGCAATTGAGAGTCCCGCGAGTATGCGTTGGCGTACTTGTACTCAACGCTATAAAGGAAACGTTAAACACACACGTGTGCGCTTCAAACTTTTTCCATGACACGACCAAAAGCATCGCTGGTTTTTCAATGTTTTCAGCATCATTCAGGTTCTCTCTGGGTGCACTGTCGTAAAAGAGAGAGAGAGAACCCTACAAATTCCAAAGCCATTCGCTGTAGAGCTCGTGCTGCCTAATCTCATTTCGTCCTCTCTCTATCTCTCTGGCATACACACAGGAATTCTCTCGATCTCAATTTCGCGTGCGCCTGAGAGAAGTACCGTAAAAGCGGCTGCAGCTGAATCTCTTTCTCCCCCCAGCCCTGCGCATCATGCGTTACATATATACCTCGCTAGCTCTCGTTTGGTGTAACCATCACAGAGCGACGCGCGACTTTGTCTAACGATATCTATATAAAGTTCATCTCTCTTATACTGCCTTCGTTTCGGCCCCCCACGCGTATAAACTCTCGGCTGAATTCCTTATGTCCTCAACTCGCTTGGGACAATCGAATGACTCTCCGCAGATACGACACGGTTTCGTTGTTTATCATAAATAATTGCACGCGCGCGAGAGGAGCTAATTGCTTCGTCATTGATAATAAATGATCCTCTTTGTTTCCTCGAACGCTTCTTTACCCTCGCGTGTTAATATCGAGGTTAATATACACGACGCGGACGTGCAGCCCCCCCAATTTCTGCGGATCCCATGTTCTCTGCGGCAATCGTGAAAAGCCAAAATTCTGCGCTACAGAAAGTGAAGGCGGCTACTTGTATTATTCATATATTTGTACCGAGCGCCGCGTGTATATAATTTCAGCTTATTACCCGGGTAACACATTTATCAGAAATAATTGCACGTTTTCCAAGTTCGCGCAAATGAATCAAGGTTGTAGTTCCCATTGGCGCTGATAAATTACACGTTAGAGCTGCAGCATGTATCGATAGTTCGTTCCTTTCTTTCTTTCACTCTCCTATTTTTTTTGTCGCACTTCGAATATCGAGCTGACGTAAGTGAGTTGTTAAACTTTCATTCGCTTATTCATTCGCATTAGCATTGAGAGTATCGATCTCGCGGCGTTGGATGGAACTAAATTAGTACATTAATTACACTTGCGATCAATGTTGTTAAAGCATGTTTTTTTATATTTCAGTCAACAGTTGGGTAAAACATATTGTTCGATCACTTTGTGAAGAGGAAAACAATTCAACCGAGTAAATAATGCAGCAGAATAGACGTGGCCGTGAAACTCGGGGATGATAATTTCGATATTCCCAACAATCTCCCTCGAATTCTACAGATTGAATTGCCCATCGCCCCTTAATTGTGTCTCCGAGCCTTTCTTGAATCTCTCGAGTGGGGTACAGCCCCGTATCGACAGTTGTGTCTCCGGCTGCAGTCCAGATGTCCGTTAGGGGAAGAAAGGCGAGAAAGTCCGACAATAATGCTAGAGGGCTTGGGATGCTCGTTATTCTCTCGAAGGCCGTGAAGACCAGTAATTTTCAACGCATTACCAGAGGGGAGAATCCCATGAATTCGCCATTACTCGTGGAAAGGTTCCTTCAATTAAAACCTCATGAATTTCAAAGAGAGATTGAACATCGCTAGGCCATGTTTTGCAATAAAAGATAATTTTTTTAAACTCGTTAAGAAATGAGTATTGACAGTATAATATATTAACATCATAAAATCAAAGTCAAGTTTAAGATACAATGTGCAATACTTTGAAACAATCCTTTTCGAACCCCCTCCTAAATCGTATCATTCTCTAAGCGCAAAAAATCCAATCATCTGAAAACAAAAGCTCAGCTTATATTTGCACCGAACGTAATCAGTTTAGTCCATTAATTAGCAGCTCAGCCCTAACGAGTGAAACGTTCGCTTGAAAACATCGCCGCGAGTTTGGCGGAACTTATCTCGCCAAAGTCAACACGCAAAATTTCTCTCTTCCCCGCTAAAAAAGAAAAAGAAGAGCTTTAGCAGGAAAAGAAGGAAGCAAGGAAAACAAACAGAATGAAAACACGGTAAGAAAGCAGCCGCGGTATATAGCAGCAGCAGCAGCAGCAGCAGCAGGAGGAGGAGGAGGAGGAGGAGGAGCCACACAGGCGCGCGAGGTCGTGTCTGCCGGTGTCTGCGCGCATATAGCCCACGGAAAAGTGCTTCGTTCTTCGCATGCGCCGCGCTAAAAATATATATACGTCGCTCACCCATCATTCACAAATATATATATATATATATATAGTTATAATAGAGAGAAGATCGTAAACAATTGAGGTTCGGCTCGGCTCGCACTGCAGACTGTATATAATATATATATAAGGCGAGAGAGTGTCGGAGCACGTATAGAATCGATTAAATTCCAGCTCTCATCCGCGGCGACGCGGGGGCTAAACCTTTCGTCCACGTGCACCAACACCAGAGACCGGGGCAGACGCACACGTATACATGCACGTATACGTACACCAGAGGGATCTACCTCGCGGTCTCGGGGTCAATCCGACCGAGACAGAGAATACCAGCCTCGGCGACGTTATCGCGAATTAAGGGGGGCCCGTGTGGGTGGGCTTACTCTCTCTCTCTCTCTAAGTGTATGCATGTGTGTGTGTGTGTATGCAGACACGCGATATATACACCGAAAATCGATTCGGTGAGAGCGAGAGAGGTTTGCGTGTGTATTTTCGGCCTACACGCGCCGTGCTAAGCTGCCTCCTCTGTCATCTTCCCCCGCATAGTCCCTCTCTCTCTCTCTGCACTGCACGAGTGTTCGTTTCCGCAACTATCGGAACTATATAAATGTTCATTTGCATGCTACTGCTGCTGCTGCTGCTGCTGCTATTCCCTTTCCTTTAATGCCACCTCTGCAGTGCATCGGAAATTATTTCCTCGTTCCAACTAAGTTTTGAGACTGAAGCGGATGAGAGTCGAATTAAATGTAAAGTTTTAGTTGGCTGAGAAACTTTCCTTATTTCTTTGTGGGGAGAAGTAAGTTTGGGTATATATGGTTGGGGGAGAATTGTCACACTCCAACGCCTTTATATTAATCGAAGAATATGACTGTTTCGTGCTGTAGATTTGGCGATTGACTGATGGAGCTAATTGTCTGTGCAAAACTGATGATCGGTAATTGCAATTAATTGGTTTTTTATCCTACTTATCGATAAAAAGTGACTATTCTTTACTCTCCACGTCTAAAAGTGATTAAAAATGCTATTATTGGATTGAAAACTAATGTACAAGATGCGTATAAATTCATTATTTTTTTAAAAGCATACAATGAAATAAAAGTCACAATATCATTAACTGCCTTGTATCACTTATACTACCTATACTTGATAATTTAACACCGAGTTAAAGTATCCAGGCTATATTTTACTATTTATAATTTTCATAGGTTAAATGTAGAATAATTGCTTTTATGCATAAACTAGTTTTATTCAAGGGTTTCTATTTCTTATACTTGAACGACTTTAAATCTTCTCAAATGTCCATATCACTCGAATCATATATACGAATTCACAAATAAAGATCAGCCTTGCTATGATAACACCGTTCCTATAGTCGAGATGATCGTGCCAAAAAGCTATATACTACGTTCACCAAAGAGTTACGTGACTTTTCGTGTCAAAGAATCACGCGCAAATCTCAATTATACGAAATGTGAATGGAGTCAAAATAAGTTGCGCAATCTTGATTGGAAAGATCAAGGTCATACTTCTACTGCATTACTTAGTTTGGTATATACATTTATTACCATACCTTTTATCAATGTTTTATTCGAAATGTCCAAAGTTCAAGTTTCGACCAGCAAATCTACTGACACCAAATCCCAAAATATCGACCGAACAAATTCTACCGCGAAAATTTTCTTTTCCTTCGCTTCTTACGTCTTGTTGTATATATTTAGATTTAACCGAAAATTTCGACGAATCTAATCAGTAGTAAAATCTGCCCTGCATATACGATGAAATTTTCTCATTTCGAGAATATTATATTGCATTTACCAAAAAAATCGTATACATAATCGTTTACTCGCGTAAAAAAGGTACAAATTCGCTGTTGTTTGGAGATCGGTGAAAACCGACAAAGTTCTTCGACAAATTTGATCGAAATATACACATCAGTTAATTTTCAGCGCAAGTCCGGGGAAAACTGCTTAAGAATTTCTTTTCAGTTTGCACACCTCTTTCACGCGGAGTTTCAAGTTTCGTGATGCGTGCGTGGGTATACAAGCGGCTAAAATAGACGTAGAGATAAGTTATGCGCCGAGGCGGCGGCGGCGGCGACTGCGTCGACTGCTCGTCACTTTTTTCACGAAAAAGTCACACGGTGCCGTTTTTCATATATACGAGAGTAGCCACCCCGGACGGAGCGCCGCCAGAAAAAGAGATCTTAGCAGATCGTATTTTTGGACGAAGCCCGCTTAGACGCGGCATTTGTCGGGTAGCTCATTACTAATATATACTTTTGGAAGTTTCGAATTACTGTGCGCTACCAGTGACAAGAACATTTTTGGAAGCATAATTTTAAATTTACTAGAGCTGATCATTAGCGTTGTGTTTTTTTTTAAAAATTAGACTAATTATACTGATTTAACCTTTGGGGATGCTTGTAACGACAGTGCGTGACTCCTGCAAAAGGCGGAAGGTACTTATAGTCATCTTTGGATTCGCGTGACAGAGAATCAGTTTTAATTAGAATATGAAAAAAAAAGTGAAGAGCTTCCGAGTTAACCGAAGTAAGAGCTAGGAAAGTGCATATTACTATTTTACTGACGAAGTAAAATAGTAATATGCACTTATCTTCTTTCTTAATTAATCGTAATCAGAACGATTTAAAAATATGGAATTGCGCCACTCGAAGTCGAAGCGCAGAGAGTATATATACATAATTCAGATAATTCTTAAAATCGTTGAGAGTTAACCCAATCATAACAACGGAATTATCGGCCCAGCGCACCAGTCCAAACATTCGTCTCAATAACAAAAATACACGCGGCACCAAATCCTTCTGACATTCACAAGTTATACATTCTTTTAAAAGCACAAGCAGCAAAAAAAAATGAAAGGTCGACAGAGAAGACTAAGCGCTGAAGAAGAGACAGAATATAAACGCAGATAAAAGTGGTCAAAGAAAGAAAGGAGAACTCGGCGGCTCCAAAAATAAACGTCTCTCGACAGCTCGAACTGAATCTATCTTCCTCCGTAGCAAGTCCCTGGGTCTCTGTGTGTGTATATATATGGTTTCCTCGCAGGCAACACACGAAGTGCATGTGAGATACCGGTCAGTAGATAAGGTTAGCCGAGGCGCTTAGAGGCGCGTCTTTCTCCTTTCGATCGTACTCGAGGATAGGACGCTATAGAGAGACGATATTGAGAACATCGCGAAACGCTTATCTCGTGTGTATAAGTGTAGGATTAGACTCGTTGATCGGACGGATAAACTGTTGAAACCAATGAGGAAAACTTTATTCAATCGAGGGTTTTTACCATACGTAATAATTTCAATTATAAACATAATGAGATGAAGGCTATTTTTGGCGCAAGCACTGATTATTGTGTGTAGCGCGCTTTTGAAAATTTGAGTCATAGATAAATTGTTATCGCTCGTTGATAAAGCGAATCTATTGCGAATAATAACGACTTTGTTGGTTTGTCGTCTATAGTACCTTTTTCTGAATTAAAAAGCATTTAGATTGGCTTTATATTTTCTTTTATATAAATATGAAACGTTGTGTATCATAGATATTCAAATTTGAATTTTCCCATTGATACTGACCGAATTTATAGGAGAATGTAATAAGAAGTCAATGCTTTAACTAATTTATTAGCACTTAGCTCTTTCAAACTTGAATTATTTACTCCAATATATACGTAATACAATAATTTATAAATAAATTAAGTAATAAAACATACTTAAAAATAGCTCAAGAATTATTTAAGAAATTTTACTTAATAAATAATTTGCAATTTTTTGTCAAATAAAATTGGTTTATAGTAAACAGTACCTGCTTTTTTATCCTCTTAGATTTAATTAATTTCTTTAAATATATGAAACATATTAATATATTCATATCTTTTACTATATACCAAAATTTTCTAAATAAGTATTATTAGTTAATCGGAAAAAAACATTTTCACTTATAGAAAGCTTCCTCTCTGAGGAAGTAATAAATCATGTTATACGAGTGAATTTCCTAATAGTATACAATAACGCGATTTTGAAAGAAAAATGAAAATTTTTTATTTCATATTTTGATAGCTTATATAAAAGAACTTGAGCCGTATTTTTTTCTTTTTCGCAAAAACATAATGTTAATGAGTTAAAGAGATTTAAAATTTGTATTTTTATGTATATAATAGAGACACTGCAATGTTTCATTATGCCACGAATACATACAATCGTGACGTCACATGAATTTTAATTGGCCATATATTCTTTAATGTTTGTTATTTTGAAAAAAGAATAAACACGACTCATTTTTTTAAACGATCTATCAAAATATGAAGTAAAAAAAAATCATGCACGATCCCATTACACTATCTTCAATTTTTTAAGCAAAAATAGTAAAAGTAGTTTTAAAACTCCCGAATACTGTTTACAACTTCTACCCTACACCAAGCATAGTGATTAAAGTAAAGAAATGACTGACAATCAATAAATCACAAAATAAAGAAGAAAACCACCACGTCCCTTTCCCACATATTAATAATAACACACTTCTGAGAAGAAAAAAAAAAGGTTCAAGAGCATATATGCATATCCTGCGCTCGGCGTGCACCGAAATTGCATTACACAACATACCCCACATACACGCACTCATATTGTACACACAATATATCCGAAGCTGAATGAGCGAGGAGAAACGTGCAGGAGTAGAAATTATGGTCGGCTGCTTTCTCGAGAGCGAGGATCCTTTGTTCGGGGCAGGGAGTGGAAACCGCGCGCGCGAGAGATCTGAGGGAATAAAAACGCCAAGAGAGAGAGAGAGAGAGAGAGAGCCAAAAGAAATTTAACGGGATTCGGTCGTGTCGAAGGTCATACCGTCCTTCCCTTCCCGTGCGAAGAATATTTTTTTTCCTGCCGCTCGTATATCTATACCATAGCGGCGGCACGTGCACGAAAATATTGGCCGCTGGAGATTTCTCAATCTGTTGACATTTTTTGTTACTCCCGGATAGTCATTTTTATGCAAAGTTACATATTATCGATCGATCGCTAATAAACTGAGACTTCGATAATATTTTGCTACACGTGCCGGATACTTCGATTCGTTGTTATTGTTATTAACGATTGTTACATAAAATAATTCGATTTGAATAACGCCTGCATACCAAAGCCTTTCAAAACAATGTATTTATATCTGATGACAAAAACATTTTTTTTAGCCTTATCATTCCCACTTATGATACCGGCTGATAACCTACATTCGTTATGTAAGTAACTAGAGTACGGATCGAAGATCAATTTCAACGCAGATCAATTTCAAATAACTAATTTGCCATATCTCTCAGCTCGCACAATGTAGAAAAACATATACTTTCTTCCTCTGGTGTATATCCAAGAGATAAGAGTCTTAATATCATGAATTCATTTCTTTCTATACAAACTGATTTCAAAAGCCCAAAAGCCTACGAAGCAAGTCACTTCAAAAACTTGAAAATGGTTTACCCAAGCGACGACTCATGAATATACGACGGCTTCGCGCATTTAAACAAGCACGATACTTGCCAAAAAATAAAACAACTTTTTTCTCTTTCCAAACGCTACACATCATCATCAGCATTCAAAAAACAACTCGAGAGGACCAAACCTGCGATGCGGTCAAAGTACAATGGAGAGTACCAGGGTGACAGTATAATAGATACTAAGTATATACGAAGGTATAGAATTTTTCAAAATTGCCAAGGCGTACGAGACTCCGGTGTCCGTGTACGTGTGTGCCGTATGCAAGTTCATCGACCGGCGTTGGCCTACGCGAGTGTGGGTGAGCGCAATATGGTAATGCGGGCGAAATGCTACACTGCACTGCCGCGCTCTCTCTCTCTCTCTTTCTCTCTTTCTCTCTGTATTTGTGTGCAAAAGTCTCCTACATAGAGCGCGACTATGCGTCGGAATAGACAAAGCCCAGTCGTCGTCGGCGGCGGCGATGGCGGTGGCGGTGACGGCGCTGAGTTTGAGAGAAAGAGAGAGAGAGAGAGAGAGAGAGAGAGAGAGAGAGAAAGGATGAGGAGCTATTATACGCGGGAGTGTAAAAATGACTTGTAGAAATTGACACAATGAAGGCCGATTGTGTACGCCCGGAGTCTGTATTTTCATCTGCGTGCCGTAAACTGCTTTTGTTGCCGTGCCCCTTTTATATTCAAAGATGGGTGGCATTTACGACGCGCCAGTTTTACTGAAAAAATTCTGTTGCACGCAAAGTTCGAAATAGAAAGTCTCTAAGAGAATAATTTGACAATCGTGATCTATTAAAGGGATAGTAGGTTTTTCGAAAGCCAACATTTTTTTTATATTTTCTAATGATTGAACGTGTAATTCGAGTCTTTATTTGCTCGTAATTACAACTGTTTATGGTCTTAAGAGCAATTTATCAGCCGACATTCTAATTTCGTATGACTGTACTTTTACGTTCGTTGCGATCACGAGGCTTGACATTTACATTTATTTCTAATTTATGTACACTAGACGTACAGGTACTCGCGATTGAAGCTATGTGATTATTATCATCTTGGTACAGCGAAGATCTTGCGAGATAAATGCGATCTAAAAAACATTATTGTACAACTTGCATGAAAAGAAAAAAAAGAACAATGTTTACCTTATTGAAGAAGCGAAGGAGCGCAAGTTTTACGGTTCCAAAGGCACGCTTTTATATTACAGAGCTGTATGGGTACATAATTTTTTTCCATAAACAGCTGAACGTTCAGTTGATTTACTGCCGTTCTTGTGACCAAAGATAAAAGCATAATTATTTCGTTCGCCGTATGCACATAAATTATTCTTATACACAATAAAATTAAGATACAAGCCGTTCGTTTAATTTACGAATATGATATGATTATTCTTGCTTCTATAAGTGATAAAATAATTATTTTTAAATTAAGCTTTGGAGTTTCTTCGCAGTACTCGTTTTAGTCTACAATATATATATATACAGAGTATAAATTTTTATGATTTCCACACACATAGTTGGAAATGTAAACGTTGACCGCAGTTTTGTAGAGATAATTTGCACGAAAGTGGTAGAGTATTTTTCGTGGCGTTTTTTTTCAATAACCATTTCGCGCGGAATAGTTAATACGTATGGTATATTCACGCCCGGGCATTTTCGCTTTTCGCGCTTCGTTTCCGCCTGCGTTTAACCTCAAAAATAATACAGCCAGGCACACGAGAGAAAGCGAATGTCAACCTCTGGCACAAGCCTCAAACAGCTCTTCGAAAGTATATATATATATATACACACACACACTCTGCGATTTCGTATTATGAATTACGCGAATCGAGAGCGACTAACTGTGCTTTCGTTCTCTTTTGGAAATCGCGCGCTCGGTGTGGAGAGAAAACGCGCCAGAGCCTCTGTCACAATAATAACACGCCTCCGAAATTGAAACGATTTAATAGCAATCTTTTCGTAATTTATTGCCTCGACTATACGTATCAATTATTCGCGGCTGCGTGCGATTAGCGACGTTTTCTCTTTCTTTTGTCTTTTGGTACAGTACAAATTTGTATTATTATCGTGCGTAATGTACAATAATGTACTGTTTAATTGGGTTATTTTGAACATCGGATAAGGCAAACCACTTGAGTACCATTCATAACTGATAATGATAGTTTCTGAGTAGAGCATCGGAACGTTGTTAAATATATTTTATACACAATGATTTCAATCGCGCAAAGCGATTACATCGACTAACATGGTTTATAAGAAATTGAACGATATGATTGAGTTAAATTATAAAACGAATATCTGTATATACTCGCATGCGACAAATTTAATATTGTTTATTTTTCCGTGAATAGTTAAGTAGTTGCCGTACCTGATGGGGAAATACTTTCAATTAAAATTAGATATATTCTTGACCTACAGCCTCGAGCGTTAAATGCTTATGATTAATCAATTGCTTTTTAGATTTGAATTTCTGTACGTTTAAGTCAGCAAATGCGTCAAACAATTTTTTTTTTACTTTTATCCGCGGGTACGTTTACCAATGTGTTTACCCTTGAAGATCATAAAAAAAAAACAAATAGATAATATACGCACACGAGTTTCGCAAGTATAAAGAAAGTTTTATCATGTAATTTATAATATATAAAATGAGTTTTTTGGTTTGCTGTTTTTCGAGCATTTCATTCAGATTGATAAAAGCTCGGATAAAAGATTATCTCTTTGAGTAAAAGAGGTATAATGTATTAACTTGTTTTATACTATAGGCTATGCGTGCTTGATAATTTTTGCACACGTACAATGTTTCATTGCATTTATTTTTTTATTCGCGTTTACATCCTTCATTGAAATAACATTACAATAGGTTTACCGTTTCTCTATACATTTTAAAGGTCTATTAAAATATTATTAAAATAAAAAATACTCATATTTCTGAATTATCTGGGTTTATGATAGCAGATCGTTAACATATTTTTTTGCCCTATTGTTTGTTTACCCTTTGTTGTGCAAAAGAATATTATACACGAGCTGAGTAAAACAACGATATAAATATTCGATAATTCATTTTTTATGTTTGCTATAGTTTCATTGTTTCTCATTCCGTTTTCAAGGATACAGAATAGGGAGAAAAACATTAGGTTTATAAACAAAAATATTGCATGGATAAGTATTGTTACGAGAATGTGAGTTGCATACGCGACAATATATAGAAACAATACAAACATTTAATCTTCGCCTTGATATTATATATTATATTCACGAATTGATGAATTTCATTATTCGATTTATGAGCTGTTTTACTTATGTTAACTAAATCACAAATAACAACAGGTAAATAGCGTTCGCAAATATAACAAAAGAAAATATTCTTTATTTTTTAATATAAAATATGACTAATTATATAAATCCGTTAACTATATCCCGCATCAAAAAAAACCTTTATAAAATAAAACGGAATTTTCCACTGTAATGTAAACATATATCTATATATATATATAAATGCACATCTTACCAACGCTTAAACTGTCAGACAAAAACACAAAGATGGACCGACTGCTGCAATCACGCCAACTTACTGAAATATTTTACCCTGTAAACAATTCTTTTATTCCGACCTGATAAGTACGACTGCGTTAGCGCCGATAAGTGTAAAATTCCCCTTTACAATCAACATGTCGCGCAGCCTGACTGTATAACATATACCTATATATAACGGCGGCGTATCGACTGTCGAAAACGTATAAATTTATATACAGCGAGTCATCTGTAGGAAATAGTACGCAAAGAACGAGGCAAGAGTCGCTTTCGTATGCACAATTTTAACGAGGACAATTAGATCGAACGCATTGTAGGGTGTAAAAAGAAAACATCGCAGTTCATGTACGTACGTGGAGGTGGTTTCTGCGCTGTTGACGTTTCCTGCAGCAGCTGAGCGTGCCGACGCCATGTTGACTTGCGCCGCCGCGGAGCTGCGCGCGCCTCGCACGGTTGCTCGTTTCGTCTCTCTCTCTCTTTCTGCCTTGGCAGTTGGCAGAGAGTCTCTCTGCCTATGTCTATAGTGTATCTGTATATATATATATCGGCACTGAGTACACATATACAGTAGGTATACGCTTTTGCTTTACCATCTTTCTCCACCTATAGTCTGCCAGCTTAGGCTTTAAACTTTATCTTTATTGCATATATAAGGTATACAAGTACGTGAGAAACTTTAACTATCTATATGCGTACTTGTTTCTGTATCAGCACCGGTATTGTTCTCATTTTACTCATTGCTGTCCGATAAAAAATAATCATTAAATAAAGATTTGATTATTAAATTTATATCCAATTGATTTAGTATATTTTTATTAATATCAAAATATTTCAAATGTAGAATAATGAATATTCACGACTGAAAATTTCATTTTAAAAGATAATTGCGAGGTACAATAAATACGCTACCAACACTTTTGTATCTTGCAAAAACCTCATAATCAAGCAAGTGGAAACTATAGGCATAACGATCAGTTTCAGCGTCATAGTTATACTTCCAAGCATTTGTGTTGCGCGACAATGTGCGTTTCTCGAGAAGCACACGCACACACACGACGATCCGGAGTAGGCTTGGACTGCTTGGACTGCTTGGAGGCTCGTTTTCAAGCGCATGCAGTGGCTGAGCCACTCTGCAAACACTCTCTCTCTCTCTCTCTCCCGCATGACATCGTCTCTTCTCCTCCGTATACCTGTGTATGTACGTATTTACACGCACACGACTCTCTGTACTCCGCTATATATAAGCGTGTCCAAGGGGGCTTTTATATGGTTACGTGACAGTGCCGCTTAACTATATATACTTTGTACAATTTACTACGCTCGCTGATTTCCTTTTCTATGTGTACATATATATATATATATATATATGGTCCGGTTGCGCGCTTGTTCTTTTTTTATTATGTACACAAAAACACGGGACTCACGCAACGAGTGCCATTTCGTTTATCTTCCTCTTTTTTTTTATAACGCGGACTACGAACTTTCGGTATGAGCGTGTATTACCTATGTGCATGTGTGTATATATGTATGTGTGTGTGTGTGTGTGTGTGTGTGTGTGTGTGTGTGTGGCTTGACCCTGAACTGTAAGAGCATTGGTCGTGACTGTCGTAACGTAATACTGTGCGTATCTGCGGTCTTTCAGTCCGTGAAATCTTTGAATGAAATTAGACAATTTCATTTAAAACAAATTCATGTTGTATATATTGTGTGTGTTTGTAACTGGATTTCCATTCAATATTTACCGAGTTTTTCCTCGTGTTTATACAAATGAGATTTTAATGGATTTCGCCAGCTATTTAAATGATTAGGCCGCGAGAGTTATTGCGTAAAAATGTAAGACTTGAAACACTTGGAAATTAATGATCGCTACCGTGTAGTATGTAATACTTAATTGTAATGTTTTCTGCCGCTCGGGAGATATGTCTCGTCAAAGTCAACAAACGCTCGTCTAGTCTGGCAGACGATGACGCTCGGTTAAAAGTTAATAGAAATAAGTTTATAATAAGTTTGATCGAATTTAATATAATACACCGATGAATCATACATTTTTTTCTTCTTTAAGAAAACATCTGGTATCATAAGCGAACGGGAGGGCGACACTTATAATTGTTATCGCACCGAAACTCCGAATGTCGATCGCTCTTTGAGAATCTTATCGGACAGACGCTTCGGCCATAATTACGTAACGTATGACGAATAAACACATAAGACTTATTTTTTTTATTCGTTGCACATACCAAAGACGAGATATTTCTCTGCATACATTGCAAAAGAATCGAAAGAAAATATAATTGAACCGGATGCGTATATATCAATGCTCTCGAGGCGAGATAATGAAAAGGGAACACGTCAGAATTATAAGATGTAATCGTATGTATATACCTATAGATATTTGATGAAAAATTCAGTGCACATATTATTATAGTTGAATGGCTTATTGGATCAACAAGGAAACAAGTGGAATTTTTACGCGGATGTAAAACGTACATTATATGTAGGAAGTGGCAACACAAAGCAGTTCACGAACCCGATGTGTATACGTGGCCAACCGCATGGCCAACCGCGAATCTTTTTTATACACTCATATATATAGATTCAAGCCGAGCCACACACACGCGTATATTTGGCAACAATGTAAAGATGCGATGTACCGTTGCTCAGCGCGAGGCGACCGGTCGTTTTTTCTTTGGCTCTCCCTTTACTTCTCCCTACTCTTGCTCCGAGAACTGAATCGCGTATCATATATATATATATATATACAGAGAAGACGCGTGCGAGTGTGTGGGTAATATCTCGTTTTGATATCTGTGTCGATTCGCGGAGACCGAGGCCTCTTTCGCCTATGGGTTAACGTATATACGTACACGCGCCGACCTGTAACGCTGAACATATATATATAGAGAGAGAGACGTCATTTGGTGTTACGCAAAATTCGTTGGCTGCTTAACTGCTCCGTTGACTATATATATAAACAATGCGATTTGTGTGCGTGTATCGCGAGTGATTGGCATGCGAAGAAAAACCGCTTAATTGGATTTGGCTCTTCTCTGTGATGTAATGGAAGTATATCCCGTTGATGATAGTTGCCCATTCTGCGGTGTATACGAGAGAATCTGAGATTTGCGCGTATAATAGGAATGGAAGAGCATTGGCGGATTGTAGATGAGTTTGGGCCATTGTACTTGTGAATATACGTCGATAATTTCTTCATCGGTGAACGGTTCGATGCTATCAGATGTAGAATGTTGTTAAATGTTCTCGTTAATTAATCACTCGTAGGCCACGTATACACAACGTAGAATCAATCTGTTTATTATCGCGTTATAGGTATTGATATGTCTATGCGCTAATTAGTTGAAGAGCTCGGGGATTATTAATCGATAGCAGCGCGTGTGTTTATCGTTTAATGCATCGACTCTTAATAACTTTGCATGTAAGTGAAATCAGCCTTGTTGAAAAATCGCCACTTTATATACTTGACGAATCCGTAAATATACATTACACCGTTCTCGCGTGTCTTCCTTTTGCGATGTAAATCGAAAACAACAGTTGTCAGCTTAAACAGAGAATGAATCCATAATAATCCAATTCGATTCTGTCGTTCCTTCGTGTTCCGGTGCTCTCGTGAAATTGTAAATTCTGTCATAGCGTATTTTCAGCTTGTCGTCCATCAGTCACCGCTTTATATATGACACCAGGATGCACGATATATTGTACTAAACTCTCGTATATAGTCGCATTTATTCATCGTCGGTAAATAAATCAAAGTATCAACGCTATGTATACTTTATACATATGCAGAAGCAAGTTGATCGTCACCGAACATCTTCTTCCTCTTTGTGTCGCGTGTAATAAACGCTCAGCATATAGCAAGTCTCCCATTTTTTTTACGTAATGCGATTGGGATCTCATTTGGCTCGAGGTTCGTCTCTTTCGTTACGTATAAATTGCAATCCTCCACACAGCAGTTCGCACAATTAATCCTCCTTTATACTCTCGTTTCTCTCTCTTGGCTCCGCGATTTTTTCCGATCGAATCATTCTCGCGCTCTTCCTTCAATCGCGCGTCTTCGCAAAAAGCGTGGGTTAACCATTTCTCGCGATCTTTGCGATGAAAGAAGCGCGATACCGGGCGCTAATATATTGTTTTGTTTAGTTTCTCGCAGCGGATGATAAGTGCATTTGTTGGCTTCCTTCGTTCCCATTAACGCGGACTTTAGCCGTCTGGACTGCAGCAACACACAGAGCTGCTTAAAAGCTCACGGAGCGTTGCACTGCTTAATAATGGTGATTAGCGGCGGAGTTTTATTAGCCCTGAAAAGAAGCGTGTAATATAGAAATGGTAAGCCTTGTCGCCGCTGTACAGAGAACGAGAAACGTCTCCGATTGTACGGAATGACGCATTACTGGTATAATTCTGATGCGCACGTGCGTCGCGGGTCTTCGATCGACGAATCGTTAATGACTCATTTACGTTTGTGTGTGCGCCCGGCTTTGTTGCGTGCAAGAGCCTTGTTTTCACCGTCGCCCGGAATGTAACGTTCCTTATATACGCGGTGACGAATTTTGGAATATCCGCGCGTGCGTGCAGTGGCGCGGTGATAATTTTTTTTTGTTCGTCTCGCGGGATTATTTATGATATGTGTGACGCTTAGCGAGGCTGCTCGATGAGCTGGCGAAACGGTGAATGTTTGATGTGCAATTAGCTGTATATTAACCCATTAAAGCCCATGCAAAAACTGGCTGAGATAGCAAGAAACTAACTGTGCCATCGTTTGCATAAGTGAAAAATAAAATATACGTATTTTTCATTTATGCAAAGGATGGCACAGTTTGTTTGTTGCTATTCCAGATAGATTTTGCTTGGGACTTGACATAGTCACTTTTTCTCCCCAACATGCAATTGTTTATTCCGACATTACACTAACAAATTGAACTCTGACAAAAAAGTGTTATGTAGGTATTTGTCTCGATTTTTCCCCTAGAATCGATTCCCGCAGTCAGTTTTTGAAAATTATAAATTTTTTTTTGTAATTTGTTTAAATAATTTTTTATAAACAATTACAAATGACATAAGAAAAAATACGTATATTTTATTTTTCACTTATGCAAAGGATGGCACAGTTAGTTTGTTGCTATCTCAGCCAGTTTTTGCATGGGCTTTAATGGGTTAAAAGAAGTGGAAAGTATATTAGTTGAGTAATTGAGTTGTGTGACTATGGATACATGCTTGATTCTTTATTTCTATTATATATTGCTCAAAACATTTTTAAGCAATTTTTCCGGATTATAGTTAAATATAGGCATACTCATATATTTTGGAGTTTACTGCACAGGAGCATGTGCCAAAGCAATTTTCAATATTTCACGAAATTTTTCCAATATCGGTATATGGATTTGTAGATTTACGACCAGCTCAAAAGTTACAGGTCGTCAACGTTATACCGTCGTTTCAAAAATTTGAAAAAGTTGACGTCATTTAAAAGATTCAATCTGCAGAGTATTAGAAACTCGAATATTTTAGGTCAATTTGATACGCTTGTGTATAAATTGATATTATTCTTATATTAATTAAACGAGTGATATATAATCCTCAAAGGCTTGCGTTACTATACGGTAAACACGCGAACCGAAACATTGACGTCGGCTAAAATTTCTTGCCTATACACGCTCAGAGCGCACAATTATATCATGCAGAATGAACAAATCCGCTTTAAATTCGCTATCTGGACACAAAAAATTATAAAAACTATTAATTGCTACTCGTAAATACTCTCATCGCAACGTGTACATATACTTTTGAATTCTCCAAACATATCTTATACTATACATATACAAAAGAAAAAAAAATCACACTATAAACATCAAACTGACGCGTGTAATTTTTTTCATTGTACGCCAAATTCTTTCCAACGGATGATACACACATCGTGCAAATGCCTTTGAGGCATATCGAGTTATGCGAATAGCGCGAGCAACAAGGCCAAAAACTTCCCAAGTCATACTTATAGCCGCGCAGAAGCAAAAGAGAATAAACCGTTCGGCCAACTATAGCGTCGACGGTTCCCTCGCCATCGCACGCGCTATACTCTCGGACAGCAGCAGCAGCAGCAACGCGGCCGGAATGTTGCTCGTGTTCGCGGTATATATATTGTATATATCCTTAAAGTCGCGGCCTACTTGAGCGCTGAGTCAGCGTGGCAATTTACAAATAGACACGCGCGCGCACCCGAGAAGCTCGACGACGAACTACGACGACACCGATTTTCGCCAATTCTGCAGGCTGTCGCGCGAAATGTACCAGCCACGATTCTTTTATGTAACTCTTATTTATTTTATTTGTATTGTTATTCCATGACGCATCCCGAGATATCCGATGATGCCGTCGCTATGGCACGTTTCGCAAGCCTGGAGAGAGTAAATAGTTATATAGCATTGATGTTGTGTTATTTTTTTTTCTCTTTTGCTTTATATCACGCGGAGCTGTGTACATACATAAATGAGTAACGGCTGCTGAAAACATTATTTATGAGCGAGTGCATTGGAGTTCGTTTAGCATACAATGCGCTAATACGTGGAAAATGATAATGGGCTGCGGGATGCTCCGAAAAAACACACGGTGTGGTATATAAGACAGGCAGAATTTGCGAAACATTATAGCGAATTTTCGCGAAGCTCAGAGCCGAGGTTATAGTTATATTCTCGGAATATTTCGCTTCCAAGCTAAAAAAAAAGAGTGGGAGTGCGTGAAGAAGCGATTGACCCGCTAAACAAAAATAGCTATACCTCTTTGTCTAAGCTGTAGCATCAATCAGCGGATATTTCATCATTTTGCGAAAAAAAAAAGAAAACAGAACGCGTGCAAAAATCGACGGACTACTCTCGGGACTACTCGAGAGTACACAAATACAAGCAGCGATATTTCTTCATTCGCCAATGATAATGTGTCGAAATCACACATATATATATGCGTAAGGCATAGATCATTAGACGTATATGTATATAGCCGATCGCTTTCTATTATATGTATACCAAAACTTTCTTCACTCGCCTGCGCTTACGCAAGTTTTCCTAAACGAAGCTTAATATCGAAGCCTTTGTATTCCAATAAATCGCGTCGACACGAAGCGCGGAGAGAGCTCCGAAACGTTCGCCCGAAAAAAAAAGAGCAGCCAAAAAGACGTATTCCACTCACACACGTACACATAACGATTATATAGCGATCGCCCTCTAAGAAACGACTTTCCGCATACTTATATATATATATATATATATATATACCTACACATCTGCCGCTTCGCGAGCCCGCGCATATTCATAACAATAACACGCGAGACTCTATACATAACACACATATGGAGTGGAGAGTTGGGGAAGTAATTGGCGTCCTCTCTCTCTCTCTCTCTCTCTCTATAGCTGTCTGATTGCTTGTAGGTCAGATTCGGCGGCACGATATTGTATTATAACGAGACCGCGAAACCCCAACAGCAGCAGCTCACACGTCACGTATGCACACACACAAGCTGCGGAAAACTGCGCTAGTGCGCTCGCGTGATCGAAGCTACCTAATACATATATACAATACACGTGTGTATGTGTAAGAGAGAGAGAGAGAGA
>UELU01145798.1:0-25360 GCA_900490025.1 Megastigmus dorsalis
AGTCTTAAGATTTAGATTTTAAGTAGGTTTGGGTCTGTAAGTGGTTTGCACTATCTCTGTTTTGTTCAAACGGAGATAGTCGTAATTCACTTACCAAAGAGTTAGCTTTTTAGTTTTTTTTTAATTTTTAAGTATTTATGTATGCCGGACCAGCGAACAGGAATTTGCTTTCCACTGCTGGATTACCTTTTGTAATGTAATGTATTTACTCTGGTTAAATAAATAAATAAATAAACTACGAATATAATCTCGAATATTTCAAAATGCAGTATATATGGTAAAATAAATCTATTTAGCTTTCTGATAAAAGACAGCTGAATAAATATATGAGCTTGAATACGAGGTAAAAAATTTACCCGCGAAGCTTTTTGATACTTTTAGAAGTTCTAAGTATCGAGAATCCCATTTTCTTTTGTATCATTTCTGCTGTTTTTATACCGACTGGAAATAAAAAAATAAAAGAAAAAAGGGCAGATGTGGTGGCTGTATAGCTATATATTGTTTGCCGACTCTCTCCCCTTCGTGGCTATTGTGCCGTGCTTCCGTGAAACGAAATGTCAACAGTCTTATGACTCGGTAATGTAATTACGCATTTCGCAAAGGACATAGAATATTACGAAGCGTACCACTATTAATGTGCACGGGATTTTTAAGTATTTATGCTTATTAAATATTTAATAATAAAAACCGAGTTGAACTTTATTACAATGTAGAATATAACGATCGTTTTTGTTGGAGAGTCTACAGAGCAATACACGATTCAAGGATGTTAAGTTTTTCATTAAAAAATATTAAACAACTACAGATAAATTGATATTCTTATTGTATTTAGTGATATTCTAAAAAATTTTAATTTTATTACCTGAAAGACTTCGAAGGTTACCTATAAATATTGTAAGATAATATCACTCATAACATTGTCTCAATGGAAAAAGGCTTTATCCTTAGCTTTGCTATTTAGAAAAAGTTATATCTCGCGAACACGTTTTTTTTTTGTGGAATAATTTAATTCTTGCCCGCAAGGATACTAAAGGTATTTTTCTTCCATCTAAGTGAAGTTAGACTGGAGCCCGGTTTTAATCTAAAACTTTTGAAATAAATTTTCACATTAATTCAATTTTTACTAACTTAAAAGTTGAAAGAAAAAAAAACGCTTTCACGAGATAGGGTAACTGGTCCAGTATTGTTGGATTATTTTGGTATATTATTAAAATTATCATACATTTTTTAAAAAGGTTAATATGTCGATAATAATGAAACAATTAATTGTTGGAATTATTTTGTTTTGTGAAAGTTTCGGTACACTCTGCTGCCTTCATCAGGACTCACCAATTATACATACAAATCTTTAGTCAAGTTAGTTAGTAAATATTATATATCATCGTAGCACCTTTTTCCACTTAGACATCGATATGAGCCATAATCAGATTTCATGCAGTTTTATATTTTAATCGTATCATATGCAGACGTTGTACTCAAATATTTTTTTATTAGTTTTAAATAAAATAGCAAACGTGTACAAGACTACATGGTATCATTAATTCAAAGTTTGTACAGTATATTGTGCGTATATTATGATATATTCAAATGAAATAGCTTCATTTAAAGCCAATTCTATAAAATGAATCGATATTGTAGTAAAATGATTTTACTACTGACCTCGCTATTGACTTATTTATATTCATGCATAACGATTATGACTGTCTTATTTACTGAATAATTTTTCAAACAATGAATTAAACAACATTTACAAGACGCCGAATAATATATTTTCAAAAATAAGAAGTAAACGAAGAAAACTAATCTAAATTTTAGTACACATGTGAACAAAGATTTAAGAACATATATGAGAAAACTGATGCAGAACAGCGTATTGTTATTAAAATTTATACAGCAGTGATTATAAACTGAAATCAATATACTTCAAGAATCATCGGCAACACAAATAATAAAAACTTACCGGGTAGCAATTACGCAATGTTTCAGCGCGGAAAGAGCTCATTAAAGAACGTCAAAGAAGCATAAACCAAAAGAACGATATTCGCATTAAGACAGCGAGTTCTCCTTATCCAAGCCAAAGCAATCGACGTTCCAACGTCCATTGGTGTCTGTTAATTGGCATAAAAAGGGGAACGAGCAGAGCTAGCAGTAATGGGAGAGTATAAGAGAGAGAAAGAAATAAAGCACTGCGGGAGAGGATATATTAAAGTGAGAAAGATCGAGATGAATTGTGTTGTAAAGATCCCGTTTGTACAAAGGATATAAGAGCAATACGACATCAAGATAGAGGATTGGTAGTGGACAACGAAAACTATCCACTTTGCCGGGGTAGAAAAAAACGTCATGCAATATCCTGCTGACAAAGTCAAAGGAGAGCGAGATCAACATGACCCGCGATAATTTAACTCATATGTTGTGGATCCCTACAGATCTAATTTAGTAAAATAAATAAAGGTGCAAAAGGGATGATTTAGCTGATTAACTTTTAAGGTCTCCTTTCCATTTTTTACTTTAACGGTTTCATCGTAAAGTGTGATAAGCTTTTTCTTGAATTATAGGTACTTAGTATATGACTATTAAAATGTACAATATGAAAAACAATTTTCTGGACTATTAATAAGGCTAAGAGGTCAAAAATACAAATATATTGCTATTATTGCTTGGATAATCAAATACATTGATGATACAGTATTCATTCCATCCGTTCAAAATAAAAAGAACTACTAACAATTATATCAACGATCTCCAGCATAAGTTGTATCATATCCTTTTCCCTTCTCCAAAAATAAAAGAAAAATGATACGATCGATAAAAGCTCTCACACAGGGATCTGACGCATAGTCAAATAAAATCCGATCCTTTCCCTCACCTCCCACCAACGAGCGCGAAACGAAAACTTGAAGAAAAAAAAATCGAAGAGTAAACAAAAACAAAGTAACGTAGACAGAAAGAGTGAGATAAAGGTTGGAAGGGGCAGTAGAGAGAAAGAAAGATAGGGTTAAAAAGTATGCTGCGAAGCGCACGGTCTATTCCCCGGCGAGGGAGACACGCCCTGTAGGTCGATACCGGAACCAACGCATCCTCTCTCCCTTTCTATCTCTCTCTCTCTCTCTCTCTCTCTTTCGCTCTACCTCGCTCATCTCGTTCTACCCTCTCTCCCTCTCGTTCTCGCCGACTATTTTATATATCTCCACATTACCCCTCGCATATATGCGCTGTCTCCCTGCAGCCTCGCGGTGAAGGCAAACCTGCGACACTTTCTCTCTATAAAATGTCGCGTATAAATATATGTGTACATATTTGTATGTATGCATATAATAAAGACCAATGGCCATTGAATCTTTCCCAAATCCGATTATGTTACACACCCGACGGTTTTCCTTCTCCTCTACTTTAATTTTCAGATTCTCTTCTCCTTTTCTGACAACAACTACACGCGACGAGATGAGCAGCAAAAAGTGCATTAAATAAAGACATCAGCTGATTTTTCACCTGACTTATCACCTGATTGCTTAAAACAGGGAACGTATATCGCTACACTATCTGGCATTAGAAAAGAAAGTGAGAGAGGTAGAAAATAGCGCGACGCGGACTTTAATGATCGAAGGCTTACGCGCTGCTTTTCTTTTTACACTGCTGCTGCTCCTCTTTTTCTACGGTTCCTGGGGAGAGATTACGTTCCTCTTCCCCGGCATGCTGCTGCTTTTTAGATAATTAAATGGCATTTCGATGTCTGGCACTCTGAAAGGATTATAACTGGATTTTCAATGCCGACGGCGGACAACAACGGCCTCTCACTCGATCGCCCTAAAAAGTCTAGCTTTCCCGTTCCTTTAGACTAAACTTTTCGATTCAATTAATGCTTTTTCGTACGAAACTATTTTTCGATTAAAGACTACTAAAGCAGTGTTTATTTGAATCAAGCATAAGATAGCAAATGTTAGCAATACACGGCATCATTTCGAGATTTAGTTCAGTCATAACCAGAGAGAAGAAACTTGTTTTGAACAAATTGTACCTATTCAAAAATTGGAGATAAGTCGGGGAGGAAAGTAAAGGTGAGGTGGACAGGTGTGCGCAGTATAGTCATGTACACACAATAAATCCAGTTTACGGTGACTTTTTCGAGCGCCATAGCGTACGATTCTCGCGCAACCAATAAAAGCAATAAAGAAGAAGAATAGAGAACGAAAGAGGGAAGAGATACACGTAATATCAAGCAATCGCAGTCATTACTTCATTTTGTACTTCGTATCTAGTTCTTCAACGAAGAGCTTGTCTCAGTACAAACGTCAGGCTCTTCCTTGAGTCTCGGGTCCCCGCACGCGCTGCACAACTCGGCAAAGTGACAGGCTATAGACAGGGAAAATGAAAGCCGAGTAAAAAGTTTGCAGATTGATAGAGGATGGCAGGAGAGAGAGAGAGAGAGAGAGAGAGAGAGAGAGGGCGGTAAAATTAGCTGTATCCGTTTGAGGATTTTCATCCCCCTGCGATTCGACGAGGACTACTACGACGTGTACGAAGCAGCGATTGGAACCGAAGTGGTTCTTAAAAGTTCTACTGTAATCGAACCTACTCTGTCTCTCTCTCGCGCCGATAAAAGTTCAATGAAAAGTTCAGACGCGTTGAGTGGCCGTTAGAAGGAAATTCTAAGTTTTCGCCATTTTCCACTCTCTCTACCCCCATTTCGGATTCTCTCTCTCTCTCTCTCTCTCTCTCCCCTTTTCTGCGAAAAGAGAAGCACATATACTTACTACTTAAAACTAAGATTTTACTCCTACGGCTAACGCTATATCTACCTTTCCCTTCGCTTCGACTTTTTCCCCCGTCTTTCTTACTTGTGGATTTATAATGAACTTCACTTACAATCCTTTTTGAGAAGGAAAAGAACTTTGCTTCCGAGAATCCGAGTTGTCTGTAAGAATGTGCAGGGAATTTCTACGGATTATTGGAAAAATTCTTAGCGATAGCGTAGAAAAACGAGCAAAGCTTGGGGAAAAGTTTTTGAAAAAAATAAGCGTAATGATAGTTTATGCCATCGGAAAGCTGCCGTGTGTTCCTTCAAAAATGGATTCTTAAGACTTTTGAGAAAGTCCTATAACAAGGGTGTTAGATCTTCTGGTCATAGATTTGAATGCGACGTACGTTTGGTGCTAGCGATAAAAATGGAGGAAAATTACACGCTTAGGTGTAAGCGACAACAGAGTGACAAAAAAATGAAAATTATGACACATACAGAAAAACTAGGCTGCTCGTTAGAAAAAGTTTAGAATTTAAACGCTTTACAAGTAGTAATGTACAGAATTAATCAGACAATTATACGTAGATGTACAGGTCGAATCCCCCACAATATTTTCTTTTGGGTATCAAGATCAAAATAACTCCGTGATACGCGTTTTTAGCAGAGGCAAAAAAGTTTCACGACCGCGGGGCTCACCGCGAATTTATAGACACTCGCAGACAGAAAAGTTCCAAACTAATATCGCAATATTTCGTTCACGTTCGAGGTCGGGCAAGGAAAAACGCTTAGTTAAATTATGATCTCAGACGGGTGGTGATTGAAGGTTTTAGAAGCCACTCGAGCAGTCGACTCACGTAATCATAAAATACGTGAAATTCGCCTAAGATGAAATTTGCCTATATGCACATGTCAGTATTAAGAGGGCGTGATCTCATTGTCATGCGCCAAGTATTTCGCATTTGATAGTGATATCGCGCGCCCGGGGAACTTTCTTCATCAAACTAAAGCGACATCCGTCTTGTTTAACAAATTCCGAAGCCGTGCGCGCGTTAACCAACCTCGCGCCGCTCTATGCCACTGCCACTACTGCTGCTGCTGCTGCTGTCTCGTCTGGAAGAACCGGAGGAGGCGAAAGTCTTGTCAACGACCGGCGAAAAGTTTTTTTTTTTTCTCGACCTCATTTAAATTTCAAATTTTCTACTCTCCCTCTCACTCTGTCTCTCACTTTCTTCTTCCATTTGATTCTGACGTTGCTTTTGTTTTCGATAATATCGTATTATCGATATGAGAATCTCGTTGTCTACAGAAAACTAAACTCAGAGATTGTATGGTTCAAAGCAGTAGCTTTAGGAGTGATATGTATATAATTAAAAAATATAAATAAAGTTATTCAAGTAATGCTGTAATAATACATAAATAAAAAGCTGTCGGTAACGTACACTGTTGCCAATTTTCGCTAGTAAGAGCGTATCGATTCAGTAATAGAACTTGGGCTCGAGTGAACAGTATTGCAGCAGAAACTTTATCGTATTACTGGCCCAATTGGGTAGTTTCTAGCTTGTTGCTCCTCTTGTAATGATCAATTCCCGATTTACGACATGGAAATATAGCTGGCTATTTTCTGAAATGATCCTTCTTTATTTATAGGTAAAGCTTCTGTAAGGCTCATTAAAATATCTAGGGCTGCAACCGTATGCATTTCAATCCAGGCATCATTAAAATGTGCACTGAACTGCTGTTACACATTTTAATTATTAATTATATAGCACGTAAATTTTATTTCTTATACGTATACTTGAAATAAAAAAAAAGTTTATTTCATCATACAGATTTTTACGACTATGTATACCAGTTCGGCATCATTTCATAAGATAGAAAGTTACCAAAGTTAATTCCAAAACTTGTAGGTATCAGCAGTAACGAGGGCCAAACTGAAACTTTTCATTAAATTACAATGTTTTTCCAAAATATCTCTCAACCAAGACCAGTAACTCAATTTCCAGCGATCGCATCGTCATTCCCAAGACCAGTAAAGTAAACAAAATGTAAGAGAGTCCCAGTTTCTTGCACAGTCGAAAAGCAAGTCCCTTTGACGCAACGACGCATCGTAGCCGTAAGTGACCAAGAACAATAGCAGCACAAAACAAAGAAATCAAGTCTGCGAAAAAAAAGAGTAATCCAAAGCGAGGGCATAAAGAGAGAGAGAGAGAGAGAGAGAGAGAAAGAGGCGAAGCGAAGAAGTAAGAAAAAAAAGGAGCGAAGGAACTACACTACAGGCTGTAAAATCGTCGGACGGGTGGGTAACCCGAGTAGAAGGCAATGTCACAGAGCCAGAGAGTGTGGGAGGGCCATACGCGGCACCGCAAACACGCGGCGGCTGCAGCAGCGAGGCTATGCGGGCTATACAGAGGCAGTCGGTGGCTGCCAAGGGGAGGGCAACCAATGTAACCCAATACTTCTCTAATGCAGTTACCTCCTCGCGGCGCCGCGCGTGTCACATAACGTCGTATATGGTGACGAAGTGCTCTCTCTCTCTCTCTTTAACTCCCTTCCATCCTCCCTCTCTCTCTCTCTCTCTCTCTCTGGGGCGCGCGTTCCCCGCGTCCTCGTCACTTTGTCACGGAACGCGACGCGCCTGTCTGCCGCCTATTGATTCGGCAGCGGCGCGCTTCGCTCTCTCGCGCCACGTATATACGCGCGTGTGGGTGCGTAGTTCGGCCCGGTATTAATAAGGAGGACAAAAAGAGGGTGGAGATCGAGCGCTATAGTCGTTTAGGCTGCGGGCGAAATATGGATCGAGTGGCTCGATCGTCAACTCCTTCCTCTACATCCGCTACTGCTGCTTCCTCCTTCTCCTTTTATTTTCGGGGGCTGAGTGGAGTTGTGGGATGCGCGACACCGCCAAAGTTCTACGACGGACACATACTAGGTATAGTTGCCGTAGGTGCGTGCGCCGCTGTGGCTTTAGCTGCTTTTTTTCCCCCACGTTTTATGTTTATCGCCGAGGCGCTCAAGGAAGCCCGACATACTTGGGAAGTTTGAAATTTAAATTATAACAAACGCGCCTTATCATGCGCTTCTATATCGATACGCGTACGATATAATGTATCATGAATCCAGAGCTACACTGAGAAAAAAAATGTCGCGCATTAAATGAAAAATCATTTAATGTTAATGAATGAGGATTTGAATATGGCGAACAGGTCATCTATATCAAATCCGCCATGTCTTAATAGTTAAGTACTGATTCACTAATATTAAATGACACAATCAATTAACGCCAAAAATTTTGTATTTGAATTCATTCATTCCGTAAGTTCATACCCTGTTAGAAATTTTCACGATTTTATCGCGATAAAATCGTAAAATTTTTAACGATTCCCGATTTTTTCGACCAATTTATAGCTAATAATATCCGAAAAACGACATTATTCTGCTGATAAAAAAGACTAATTTATCGTGAAAGTAAATAGTAAATATTAATTAGTAATATATAAGTAGTATATACGTGCATAAAATATGTAATATAGGTTAGTAAATATTTTATTCAATATCTTTTAATATATAATTAAGTAATAATATATTTTAATTAATAACATCTAATAAATAATTATTAGCTTTTTATTAAACTTTATTTATTTTAAACAATATAAAAATCACAAGAGCGTTGAAGGAAGCTATGAAGGAAACTCGATTTCACCATTTCTTTGCGTTACATAGTACGTGACTCAAACCGCTCATGAGTTGCTTGTCCGTTGTACAAAATCCTTTCGAGTTATGTTTACTTATCGTTACAGATGTGTATAACAAAATGCTTCATCACTGTCACATACTAGCATTTCGTTACTGTAAGACTTTCGTAGTTGTAAATGTAGGCAACCAAACTTTATACAAGATTCGCATACAAAAGAAGAGGATTGTTGATGAAGTTGAAAGGAATTAATTTCATCCAAGTTCGTTTCACTTTTATAACTGAACAACAAATCTGCAGTTTCAATAATAACCATACTTTTCTCATCACTATAATTATTGCATCAAATTGTACCAATACTATGTTGTTTTTAACGTAGAATGTTCTCTGTTTTTTTCGTCGTCTATAATCTTTGCACCGAATTTTATTTTTTTCAGACATTTTTTGTACACTTTTATTTCAAATCAAAACACTCACTTGCACGAGTTTAAATCTAACCTTACGCAACGCTTAACCGACGCATGCGCCACATGCGCCTATCGCTTCAAGTTTATAATTTGAATTTTTCACGATTTTTTAGCGAAAATTTACTCTAAAAAATAGCTTAAAGTTTTATTAAAAATCCTATTAATTATTAGTGAATAGACTAATTTTGCTCGCGAAATTTCTAACAGGGTATATATACACTAAGTCTCTCTCTCTCTCTCTTTCTCTCTCTTTCTCTCTTTAAATTTTAGAAAGATGTTTTAATATACATTCATTAACTATTAAGATTCTTAACACTTATAAGAACAGCACGAATGATTTATATTAAATCCAAACGTACGTTAATAGTTATAAGAACTAGAGCTTCATGACAAACGTATTCGTATTTAATAGAAGTGATATTCATTGATCGTACTGTTAATGAACTGTTCAATTAATGCAAGACTTTTTTTTTCTCAGTGTATACTTTCGGTCGATTCTTCGTTTTTCATTCCGATACTTATACACACATTCGACAAACAGCTCAATCCTCCCAAACTTTCACTCAAACATTTATCTATGTATCCCTACCTATCGGGGCTTTCTGCAAATAAGAATCAGCAAAAAATATCTATAGCCCCGGTCCGAACCCGCGCGAAATCAATTATCGCATCAAGTCCAAGGTGACAACGAGCTGACTCGAAACGTGCGAGAAGGAGACGAGGCAAGAGACGAGCCGTCTGGCAAAAAGCCGAGAAGGCCGCCGGAGCAGCCGAGGCGAATTTCCATGCGGCACCAAAGGCGTGCGAGCCGTGGAATCCAGCTCCGCGGTGGCGCAGGCGGGTGTAGCGCAGCAGGAGAGCGAGGCTAACTTTGTGCATTAATTGCGAAACATCGGGGTGGGCGAAAGAGAGACAGGAAGCCAGGGCACCACTGGGATTTAGCCAAGTCCCCCGAGGGTATAAGAGAGAAGCTGCGTAGGGCTGCGCGGGCCACCAGACCAAAGGGTTCGGCCGAGGTCCACGATGTAAAAGGCCCGAGTGCCGCGGCGCGCTAGTCGCAAAGGGAAGGAGGGAAGGGAATGGGGGGGAAGAGTTAATCACCCCCACGCCAGCAGAAGGTGTACACGCGCCCCGGCCGCTAATAGGGACGCGCTCCTAAAGGGGAGAGGGAGAAGCTAAAGTATATACGAGCTCCCCCGTTATACACTACAAATCAGATGGAAGCCCGCGCCCAGCCGCTGCTACGTACCAGCACTGGCTCGCTCTTCGGAAAAGGGAAGGGCGCTGGCGTTTTTTTTAAAGACCTTTATTTCACTTTCCAGTGATTAGTGAAAACGCGGCTGCAAGTTTTTACGAGAGAGAGAGAGAGAGGCAGAGAGAGAGGAGGGGAGGAGGGGAGGGTCGGACAGCGGCTCTTACTCGCGAGTTTCTTTACTTTGCGCTCTCGTCTTTTTATGTATAGGATGAGCCGCGAGGGCGCCGCGCTGCTAGGATATTTGATGGTTTAAGCGGCAGCTACTTCTTTTTTTAGACCTAAGTTACCCCGCGCGCGTTTTAGTTTTATTTCTGCTTTTTATGGGGCGTTTGCTTGAAATTAGATGTAGATTTGTAAGAGCCTTTATATATATATAGAGGGAGAGAGAGACTTTTAAAATTTCTCGCCACCGCGCCAGCCGCCGCGAGCCTTACGGCTTTTCTATCCACGCATCTTTTTTATGGGGAGCGTTGAAAGGCTGGGTAATTATTAAATTACTGCGCTGTTGTACATGTTTGATGGACGAGAGTAAATGTAAGATGGAATATAAGTCGACCATTATTGATAAAATTTCAATTCGCGTGAAAGATTTGCGAATGTAGCGGATAAAATCGATGAAAAATCAGAAAATTTTGAATCCATCCGATTCACTCTTGGTTATAAAAATGATACTGCTTATGCTAAAATCTGAAAAATTGTATGGAAAATTTCTGCGACTTTGAAACTTCAACTTTTTGAAGTGTATATATAATTACGTAATTTTAAAATAAATATTCATAAATTAACTTGTATACTGAAATATAATGAAAGTATTCAATTAGAGTAATACAAAAATTATTTTTCCTATTTGAAATTCAACACTCAAACATTTTACCTCGTGTCCCTATAATCAAGATTAACCGCTACACACAGTCAAAGAGCAAGAAGCGAAGGAAATTAAAATAATTCTGCACTTTCATCCTTCCAACCGGTATTTACACCTAATTAGCATCGCGATACGCAAACAAACAGCCCAACGGGGACCCTTTTCGCGTCCTCAGCTCCTAATTTTTAATTTTGCACTTATAATAAGGTCATAATTCAAAATACGCACTGCGTTTCAAATTATTAATAAAAAATACGTTTATATTTGAATTTTTTCTCGACAATTTTTTATCACGATTTCAGACCAAAAGTAAAAGAGTTTAAGAAATTATTGAAAAAAGACTGTGTAGATATTTTCCATTAATTGATTCGCACCATAATGTTCACGCAATCTTTTAATAATAAATTTTATCAAAACATTTATTGTCTCCCATATATATTGTTAGTCTTTTTACGGTGTTCCTCGAAACTGTCTCGAAACTTGTATACACTGTTGCGGGGATATCGAATGAAAATTCTTCTGTTAGACTTTTATAGCTCGTTTAATGCCCGTTCTTTAAAGAAACCATATTTTACATTTCTCACTAAAAATGAATCATAGGACAAATAATCCACATAGGACGTAGAAAGAAAATTGACATTTAAAGCCGGAAAAAATGTGTACACAACCATTTCAAGCCAGATCCATGCAAATTCCCCTATTAGAATAAATCATGCGCTCATATCCCATGCTACCGAAAAAAAACTGTTTATCACTCACCATCTCATCATACACTCAGCGCTGAATCCACACACGAAGAAACGCTGCAGTATTAAAAACTGAACAGCATAAAAAAGGAAAGAAGTGGAGGAGCCCCTTCAGTGCGATAAGCATCCAAGCTGTCCACATAAATCGAAAAGGAAAGGCACTTCGACTTGGTCTTTTATAATACAAGGAAATGCCAAAATTATCATATTTCTTGCGTAAAAAAGGAGAAGGGAAGGGCATATAAGGGAGGGTATAGAAAACGCGCATGGAATGCGCGCAAAAAGCTATCTTCGCGGAATAAGAAATGCGTGTCGCGTTATATAACAAGCTTCTCTCTCCCGTCTACGCATATACACGTACACACACACACACACACACACACACACACGCACGTATGGATATTTCATATAAGCCATCCCCTCGCTCGTCGCGCATATACGCATGTCGTTCGCACAGGGGCATACGTATTCTTCTTTTCCTCCCCTATATATACGCGCCGTTACGCTGCATTACGCGAAAAAGAGATCCGCCGACCGTGTGTATTTCAAGTGTGTCGGTGACGCGCATGCGTCGCCAGCTCCTTTCTGATCGTTTCTCCGCACTCTATGTATGTATATATATATACACTCGCGTTTTCCAAAGTAGTAACGGATGGCTTTTCATTGCCCTGTTAACTGCGCGATTCACCTTCGTGCTTCTTGTCCGGCTAACGTATGACCCTCGCCCCCCTTTTTTTTATTATCTATCAATTTTTTTTGTTCCTTCCTCGTTTCCGGGGCATTTTTTCTGCCTTTTTTCTCTCTCTCTCTCGCTCGCCTGACCTTTCTATGCCGCGCCAAAACAAGCTGTTTACGTAGTCGGAGATTCGCCGGGACTTTTGGCGATAAAATCACAGTCTCGGAAGTCGAATGGATCGTTAATTTCTGGGAGTCTGCGAATAGGGCGATCTGCGAGCAAACTTGGTAAACATTATTTTATTCAAAATCTATTCTCAAAGAACAAGATAGTCTATATAAAGCTTTAGGACGAGTTTATCCGCACATCAACAATTTGAAGCAGTCTAGCGTGTCGTAAGTAGCGAACCTAAAATTTATTGCTTATAAAAAATAATAATAATTCATTTATCGATCAATTTCACGAAAGCTCCGAACTCCGAGCCATAAATAAATCCCCGAATATCCGTCAAAATATCTTTGGCAGCGGCAAAAAAGAGCCCGCACGATAAAGACGGAGACCAAAAAAAACTCAGAGTGAAACTTTGAAAATATTCCAAACTTTCCTAGAGCTATTGAGCAGCCACGGGCCTAAGTAAAGTTATGCCGGTATCTTCCCTCCTCCCACCTCGGACCTCCCTTTTGGCTTTCCCGCACCGACAACGACGACACGTCAACTATTTTGAATATACAAGGGAGGGACGTTATCGGACCGACGTGAGGGGAGGCTTATTTCTTCATGCCCCTCTCTCTCAATTCCTCCTTCTTCGAAACGGACAGAAAAAGCCGCCTGCGTGCGTGATCGTATGCGTGCAATTTTTTCCCTACCTACCACACACATACACACGTGCGCGTATATAGCTGCTATCGGATTTAGGACTATATAGTCTGGCGTAACAAAGATGGATCGCGCCGCGAAGGGATAGATAAGCGGACTTTCTCTCTCTCTCTCTCTCTCTCTCTCTCTCCCTCTCCTCTCTCTTTCAGTCTTTACTTGGAAAATTGTCGAACGTTAGCCAAGCGTTGAGCGTACAGTTGACAGCCGGGTAAATGCCAATGGCGGATCGGCTTTCGCGCAATCTCTCTCTCTCTCTCCCTTGCTCTCGCCGTGTTCGCCTTATTTTATAAATGAGCTTCCCTCTCTCTACTCGCTTTTTTCCTTTCCTCTTCACTTTTCACCCGCCCTGGAGTGATAAGAACAATAATTAGAAAGGAATGGCTGCTTTGAAGGTTACGGGAGCGCCTGTTCTTAGTTGACACACAGCTTAAACCTCGCGTATTTATATATATGTATGTTGTAATTTCCGAGAAAGTTTTTATATGGAGGGGTGCCGAGGAGCTCTTATCTTGGAACGATTCATTATTTTAATATTTTTCATTCTTCACCTATTAGGATTTCGGCTCTAAAGTATTAAAAAGTCGAAAATTACAGCTCGTCCTTTATTGGATATGTAATGCTTTTATTGAAAAGAAAAGTCTATGAATAAATCAATTAATATTCTAAAACTTTGTAATGGTCAATAATTTATTTTTTTCAAAAAACGAAAGAGGAGTAAAAATGAATTATTCTTCATGAAAATTCATGTTTATTTATTTACTTGAACTAAATATTTACAGAGTAAATCCTGTAGAAGGTAAACACAGTTCTCTGTACATAGGCTGGTATACAAGAGCCTTAAAAACTAACTTAAAACTAAAAAAAATCCCAGAAAAAACAATAACATATATAATTAGTATTTTTATATATCTCTCGTAATTGTTTGTTTTCTAGCTAATTCAAATAATAATGAAAGAAATTATTTGCGTTTATAATTTTCATATGATTTCATATGAACGATTTCATATGAGTTTAACAATGAGTACTTACAATAAATGATGTTGTGCACATTTCGTTAACACAGTATTTATATATCTACGAATATATATATATACGTAATGCGATCTTTTCTCTCTCTCTCTCTCTCTCTCTCTCTCTATTCACATTTATTTTATAAAATAATATAAAGAATGGATAAATAATTGCATTATTTCAATTGTTATGGTGGAAAAATATTTGCTCTGCAACTGTTATTTTATCACAATGTCATGTAAACATATAGTACTTCTTTTTCAATTCTTTTATATACATTTCTTTTTTATGCATAAGCATTAAAAAAAAAAGATTTGCTATTACATATAGACAGAATTGGCACGAGCTGTTTCAAAAGAGGAAAAAAATGACATTTTTTATTGTGCTTATCTTCGTGAAAACTTCCTAACTGTTGTATTATTGTTTCAAGAAATATGGGCCATGAACGACCGCATTTTTTTTCCTCGTAAAATAAAATAAAATAAATGCGTAAAAGACGTTATTGACAAAAGAAAAATAAGCAAATACTTATACCAATCACGATTTCATTTATTTTTACATTACCCATTCTGTTACGCATTAACAATATAAGCTAATCTTTATTATTTTACTATAACATGAACCAACTAAGACATAAAATATTCTAATATAAGTATAATATTTTTAAATAAATATAATGTTGAATATTTTAACTTTAAAACTGTACTTTTTTGTTTTCATTTGAACACCGTATTTCTCGTAAAATGTATAAATATTACATAAACACGGACATATTTTTTACATTTTTCTCGCACACTTTGAAACTTAAAGTCGATGTTCTGCTAATTAGGGGAAACAGCGTTTCGAGTATTCACATTCTCCATTAAAGTCGCGGCGCTTAATTTCCAGCCTCGGCAAGTTGAGCGAGTCGTCATGAAGCCGTTCCATACCTCTGGAACGTCAACTTCCCTCTCGAGCTCGTTTTCTCTCTCTCTCTCTCTCTCTCTCTCTCTCTCTCTCGCTCGCTCTTTGGCTCTCTGTATCTATGTGCCCTCCCGGGCTGCAGAAAAAATAATGGCCCTCCTGCCACTGCCGCCACCGCCACAAAGCAAAAGAACAGGAGAAAAAAGAGTGAAGCGAGAGAGAAAGAAGCGAACGCCAGAAGACCGAGTCAACTAACTTTTTCTCTCCCTGCTGAAGCCTCCGAATTGATCGCGTCGAAAAGAACCGGCACTGCTGCTGCTGCTGCTGCTGCTGTCGAATAGCTCCGATAGGTTCTCTCGCTTCTCTTCTCCAACTTATTCCTGACCATTAAACTTTGTCTCTCGGCAATATTTAAAATCGTAAGCCGGCGCACCAGGCAGCGACAGAGAGAAGACCCTTCCGCTCGCGATTAATTTAAAGGGCAAGCTTCGGAACGAAAGCTCTCTCTCTCTCTCTAGCTTGCTCTCACTCTCGAGAAGGCCAAGTACCGGGGCTTCGATCCCAAGGCTCCACGAGTGACACGCTTAAGTAGGAGCTTACAGAACGGTAATTAAACTACGGAAATAAGATTAAAATGACGTCGAGCCGGAGTCTCTGCGCGTGCCACTATTATATACGTATATATGGTATATAGTCGATGTATCGAATGGTTCGAGTGGCCCTTTCGTATATTTTTTTTATCGTTTTCTGCAGATATATACCTACGCAAAGTCCGTTTTCCCTTTAAAGCTTGATAGTCTCGCGGAATTAAAATTTATCGCTTACGAATGAAGATTTCGGAGAATAAGACTGAGGCAGGAATGAACTGCAGTCCCCCTAATGCACTGATATAGACTCGAAATACGTAGCTTGCAAATGTGTTTAAAGCAAATCCTATATATTTTGTTAAAATGTCTATCCTATTGCGAATAAAAATATTTTGTCCGCGAAACGATAAGTGATATAAAATATTTAGCAAAGTTATTCCGTTCTGCTGCACCATATTAGTACGGATAATCAAGCTTGTCACTATTCAAACATTTCAAAAGGATCATAAATTAATGTTAACAGCCGAAAAAAATGGAAGGAAAATAATATTATATATAAGTCCATGTCAAGATTTCGGATTACATCTTCGGCCGTACAAATTTTTACTCATAAATACAATTTTGAAAAGCCCATCCTCGTCTCGCGCCGCGGTATACAACTGCGCGCGTCCGTGCTTAATCCTGACGTATACCTACGATGACGATCTTATTAAAGACGAGAAGAAGCAGCAGCAGCCGCAACGAGGAGAGGAGAAAAAAAGTGAACGCTGCGGAAAAGAAGTCCTAAACTGTCTGACATCGGGGGATACCGCATAGCGGAGCTCTGCCCGTAATACCGTCATCTGTCAAATTAAGCGTAACAACTCTCGCGCGACGGCAATAATTACGAGCTCGATCAATCATCTTTTTGTGTGTGTGTGTGTGTGTGTGTGTGTGCAGTGTCCCTTTCGGCCCTGTATAGGTATATAATGCTGCAGAGAACGAGCGCCCCTATATAACGCGATCATTAAAATGTCGCTAAATGCACGCGTGCAGCAACTTGGCTCAATTGCAGGCTGATGTACAGTAAAGGAGGAAAGATCGGAGCTCGACCTCTGAAGAGATTGATTCGTAAAAAAGCTTTTCGTTGGCGAGAAACTCGATTGTGAGAAAAAATTTTAATTTGGCATAACGTCATATAGTAGCTGCTAACATATTATATAAAATAATCCAAAGTCGTTATCGGAATTCACGGGTGTAATCCTTATAATTAAATCAAATAAAATATTATCTGTTGTGCAAAGCGTGTATAATTAGGGTAATAAATTATTTGACTTACGAAAACTGCACAGCAACACAAGATCCAACCACCACCCACAAATTTGTATCTCTCGGTCTCGCCCCATCACGAAAAAAAAAACACACCGATCCGGCGATTTATACAGCATAGCATCTCGGGAGATCAGGGAAGATCACTTGTCTCTGTTTTGCCGCCCCAGCTTTTAAACAGCTGACTCCCTAATAATCGCACGCGCGCGCGCTCACCCTCCGCGAAATCTCTCCGAGCGCATTATACCCGCAAATAAGACACGTCGTCGTCCCCCTCCCTCCCTTCCTTTTTTTCTTCCTTCATCCTTCACCCTTCCATCCCGAGTCTCGGCGTCTCCTCCTCGACGCTTGTCGGCGCAGCGTCGCCAGCAGCAGCAGCAGTCCAGCGTGCAAAATGACTCGAGCACCGTACAAACCTGGACACAAGAGAGCAGTGCAGAGAGGTGGGCATGGAAAAAAGGAAAAAACCAAGCCGAAATAAGATGGATCACTCGACCGAGGGGGATAGGAGAGAAGCTCGCAAAAGAGAGAGAGAAGCGCCATCGATCGGTCGCACGTCGGACGAGGTTAGGTGCGGAGGAGCGAACCGGGCGTTGAGCCGGGTGATCAGTCACTTCCTCCGTGTCGGAATCAAGCTTTTTCATCGCTACACCCCGAGTCCTATTTTCCTCTCTCTCTCTCTCTCTCTCTCTCTCTCTCCCTTGAGTTTTCCCCTACCCAAATCCCGTCGACTCCGAACACACTGTATGTACAGACGTTCGCTCGGCTCTTTCTCCCGCCGCGAGTTTTTCGCGAGGAAAATACGCAATGAGTTTGGCCCTGGGCTGTATACCGATACAGACAGGGCGACGGCGGCGGCTTTTATTTTGTTACGATGAACGCGCAGACTAGGCTAAGCAGGCGCAAATTGCTTCGGTACACTGGCGGCAATGCTTACTCAATGAGATTTGTTTTACTCTCGAATTTTATGCCTGGAATTCGATTAATTGCTTCGAGTCGGTTCACGGCCATATTAAAGAATTATCTTAATTAAATATTTTTCTGATTAAACATTTTTTGATCTTTTGGATTGCATTTTTTTCTTTCTGTTTGGTAATTTTTTTTACGACTCTACATATTTCATTGTATTTTTAAACATACTATTTGAGGAAAGAGTAATTAATTTGATAATAATAAATTAAACTATTCCAATATATATTTTTTCATATTATTGAAAGGAATCATGTAAGATTTAAGCCTAAAAACTATAAAACTAATAGAACAAAATATTCCTTTAACATTAGAAATGTATTAAGTACGGAGAAAATAAGCAATAAGGTATAATAAATCTGTCATATAAAACTACCCAATAACAATTTAATGCCAATGGTTGCGTGTTATGTGTTACCAGATCGGCTGCTCCTGAGTAGCTTCAGGAATTGATCATTTCAACTTTTCAATAAAATATACGTAAGACGCTTTATTCCAGTTTTTCGACCACGAGATATCCAACATTTAAACGCAACGTTCACACCTATGTATATAAAATATTCATCGCATAACAGCAACTAAATCCAATTTATTCTACTGGAATGGAAACTTTTTTTGAGGGCACATCTCGGTATATACGGTCAATAGAATTTGTAAGGACCGCAAAGCAAGTCAAAGGCGCGCACAACTCCATTATTTACCGCGCCCAGGCAGCATCTTTCCCGTCCCCTCGGCAAGTCGGTCTCCATTATGCAGATGTACTTGTTGTCTCCTCTTCCTTCCACGCTCCTGTATGAGTAACCGGTCACTCCTACCTCTCGGATAAATCGAGATGAGACAGCTGTGGGGACTGTGGCGGCGTCGGCGGCGGAGGGAGTCGGCAACCGGCTGCGTCGCGACAAAAGTTACGAGGATGAGGGCTTTGCCCGGCAGCCACGCGGGCGACAAACTGCACCTCGGCGTGATCTATGCGCCGCCGCGAGTAAGAAGAATAGTGAGTCGGGGGTCCGCCGAGAAGACGAGCCGGGGTCGACTAAGAGAGAGAGAGGGAGACAGAGCTGGAGAGACGCGAAAAAGGGATATTTGCGAGTGGGTGGCGCGCGGAAAGAGAGAAAGTAGACGACGACGCATCGGCGGAAAGGAAAGAAAAAGTCTCCCACACCCTTCATTCTCTTTCTTTCTGGACAGAGAGAAGAGCCCGAGGCTTTATACTGGGTGTAACGGAATTCCCGTCTTGAGGCTACACCAGTCTCGCCGCAGTGCCAAAGTGCTTTCTTTTGGTTAACGCGGGTTAACGCTCGCTTTAGCGTAGCTCCCATTTTTCAAATGATCGTGGATGTCGTTTGTAATTTACAAAGTCAATATTAAAATGATCTCACTTAAAATTAGAATCGATTCGTGCGAAATACGTATAATATTGAATTTCATCCGAACTTAATCTGATATTTTCATAGAAATAATTTTAAACTGTAATATAAACTAGTAAAATTATTATAGGGTCTACTAGGAATAGTTTTAACTTAATTCTATCCTTTCAGATGAATAAAGAATTGAGTTTTAACACCAAAAATTAATTTATATCGTTAAATGTGAAAACCAGTTACATCAGCTACGAGAGATAAAAATAAATGCATCAATTATAGTAAGAAATCGAAAATTTCAATCTACTATAGCAATAGCAAATGTTTCAAAAACAAACAAAAATAGTTACTTAATTCTAAGTAAGTTGGTGGGTTATTTATATATAAGTTGTATATTTAATCAATTTTTGTATTAAAAAAAAAGAAATAACATTTTTTATACTATAAATGAACGTCAGTCATTGAATATGTTTTTTGAGGCGTAAGTTTAATTGTATAGATATTTTCACAAAATTAAGAAATTTTATATAAACTAATATTTTGTTAATATTACTAATTTCAACACCGTATTCAATTTAAAATGAAGATTTGATTTAGTATTTATTCAATAGCAACTTCCATATATATATATTTGTTACTCTTATATATAATTTAATACAAACGAGATAATTCTAAATATTTTTTTGTTAATACGTTTAATAGTCTTCATTTGCCTATTGTTAAAGCGTTAATTGCATGGAATGATAATAGCAGAGCATGTTTCTTAAGCGAAATACTAAAGGACTTTTTGTTTATGAATGATTGTTAACTTGCTGGCACATACTTTGCCTACCTATTTGGCTTAAGTATGTTGCAAAACTTTTTCTGTATTAAATGGGTTTTTACCCGTAAATTGTTTAAATAAATAAATAAATAAATAAACAAAAATGATCCAGTTAATAAAAATAATTTAGTTTATATTTGATTTGCCAGATATTGTCATGATTCTCGAATTTAATCAAACCTTTCATGTAAGGTATCCAACATCTGGCGCATTTTCAAAATTTACTGAGCTTATTAGAAATTATGCAATTGCATTATATTAAATTTTTGCTTTTATATCATTTTCAAAACACATCTTTTGTAAATAGATCATTCTGTTAATTTTGTTTTTATTACAGTTATTAAAAAATTAATACAAATAAGGTAAATATAAAAACATTTTTAATATAAGCTTATTTTACTTTGAATCAGTAATTGCCTATACACATATCCGCAATACAATAAGTTTGGTGGAAGAACAGAAATTAGTTGTAAAAGGTTTAAGATTATACAGTGGCGATAGAAAAGAATATTAAAACGCATTTTGATTATTGATCAACAAAAAATGATGAATTCCATTGATTTAATGGAAATAGATGAGGAAATCGCATCTTGCAATAAATTGCAGCACACTGATATCCCTAATAATTTGGAAAATATTTATTAAGATAAAGTCACTTTATCAAATGAAATTGAAACAAGTAAAAACAAAGAATTCAAAAAATAACAGTTAATGTTGACCATGTATCAGGATATTTACGTAAAGAAGATATATTATCACTCAATAAAGTCAATTGTAAAAGTATATTAATGTAGTAGAAGATATGATGAACCTCGATTCAATCTATTGCAAGCGACAAACTAAAAATACCTTTAAACGTGCCGGCTGTTACTACTGAAAATTGTGTCAGTTGTCACACACGAAGAGAAACTCACAAGCAAAAATTACAATAGTACTTTGTAATCCAATCACAGTCTGTTAAACGTGGAAAAATTACAATATTTTCTAGTAAAAATTACTATAAATAATAGTAAAATTTTTTATGCACCTATTAAAATTTTATAGATCGACACCTGGTAAAATTTACCAGAATTGTAATTTTTCCACTTTTGACAGTCTGTGATTGGATTACAAAATACTATTGTAATTTTTACTTGGGCATTTCTCTCCGTGCACAATTTATTTAGAAAAATGTAGGCAAAGAGAAAGTCAAAATCTTTTGCAAACATGGTCTTATTCAAGGTTACTTCGATCGAATCGTCACCTTTTTATGCTTCAGAACACTCTCCACTTACCCCTACATCGCCAACTCGCAATCTGCGTAAAAAGCAAAGGACAGCGTTCTAAATACACCAGAGTCGCAAGTTACACCCAGTATACAAAGAGAGAAAGAGAGAGAGAGAAAGAGAGCTTTACGGTATACCCCGTGGAAGTTAGAATTTCAGCGCGTGCACTGCAATTCTCTTTTGGCGGCAGCACGTAGCGGCTTTATGTCGAGGCGCTCGCGCGTCAACCCTCTCAAGCCGAGGAATTTCTTCCCTCCCTCGCGTTTCTCGCTCCCCCTTCCATTTTTTTTACCTCAGAGAGAGAGAGAGAGAGAGAGAGAGAGAGAGGGGGGATGCAAAAGCTGGCTTTCGAGAATAACAATGCGTTTTATTATACACACTCCGCGACGGCAACGGCAGAAGAGAAAAATTTCGGGGATGTCTCGAGTTTGCTTTTTGCACGAGTGGGTATATCGTCGCGCGACGTAAATTCGTAGCTTCCGGCTAAACAGATATACGACTCTTATTTTATCGATTCCCAAGTTACTGCATACTGCGTCTATATACAATGGTTTGTATGCTGCAGGTTATTCAAAAATGTAATAACGTAGCGGAGGTGCATGCGGTTGCAAAAAGTAGAGCGATTTTCAACAGCTTGTTACAGACTCTATTAATGTCGCATGATGGCAGTGGACGTGAAATTTGCAAATTGGAAGTGTGGGAACAAAAGTGTGAAATTCGGATAAATTTGAATCAGAGAAAATTTGATATCCACTCGAAAAATAGTGTACCAGCTATATTTATAGTGAATCGTCACGAAAAAAGCACTCGCATACACCGCCTTTCTACCATCAAAAGTAACTAGTCACTCATTTTTAGATTTAAAACAGAATTAGAAGGCACAGCTTCCGGCGCAAGTACAGCTTAAACTCCTAATCTCGAAGTCAGCACACAGCGAAAGCTCAAGAATGCATAGAGGCTCGCAAATGGGCAATCTAGCGGATGTTTTCTCTAAAAAAAAGGTAAAGAATAAGAAACTAAGCAAACCCCATCGATACCCGAAGGCTCGTAAAACTCGAGCAGGAATTCCGAGGTGCTAGTGAGAGCTGCAGGCGCATTAGAATTTTTCAACGTCACCAGCTCCCGATCGCACTGTGCACGTACGAGCTTTATATACACGCGAGCATTCTCACGGCGCGTCTTTGTTCAGCGCAAGCCCCGAAATTCTCCGGCTGGCTTACTCCCCTATACTGTCCGCAAGTGCAAACGAGTACACGTATATACGAAGTGTGCGGAGAGAGGCTGATTCATTGGGCGCAGCGCGAATCGCGCTCGACCTCCCGTCTCTCCGGCTAGTAGTAAAAGAACGTCTCCGTGCAAGTTGCGCAGAAGCGAGGCTGGACAGAGCAGAGCGACTTGCATTTTAAGCAGACACCCCCTCGTTCGCTGCTCGCTGCTTGCTTTGCCTATACGTATATAGGGGGGGGGGGTCTACTGCTACACGGCTTGAGCACCTCTCGCTCGTTTGCCTTAGCTCGGCTCTCGCGCGACTGTTGGAGACACGCGAGGGGAATAAAAATAAAGAGAATGACAGAGAGAGAGAGAGAGAAGAGAGGAGAGCGGTTCCATAGCCATGCTGGTCTTGTGAATTATACCTTCGGATGGTAGACTTGAGGCTGCAGTCGGAGAGCAATTTGCCTCCCTCCCTATATACCCCCCTACTCCATAAACCGAATGTGAAACGAGAAAGTGGTTGGCGAGAGAGCTGCTGGAGCTTCTTTCCGTCCTAGTCGCCCAGGGCCTTCTCTCTCTCTCTCTCTCTCACTCTGTCTTTCTCTCTCCAGACTCGACTCGACTCGACTCTTTCGTTTGTTTATTGTTATACGTCGCGTGCAGACTACCTGTCCGGCGAAATATTTCATAGCCTGGCTCTGCGCTTGCGAGCTCGAGCGACTCTTTGCCATTCAGTGCTGGACCACGAATTTTTGAGGAGATCGCCGGGGCATGGTCTTGCGTTCGCAAATTCAAGCTTTCGTGGTTCCAGCTCCTTGAGAGAGATGTTTTTATCGGACCTGAACACTAATTTTTTTTTCCATAGTCCAGTTGTCCTCCAACCTTTATAATCATTTACCTTGGAAGCAAATTAACTGATTCGACTGGAGAATAATTATTTTTAAATTCTGCTAAAACCTGCGGTTAAATTTCTACAAGGTTAATTGCTTTTTATCTATGCAAATTGTTTGATAATGCTACTGCTTCGAGTTAAATTTAACTAAAAATTTCGAACGCACTTAATACTTAAATAATAAAAGATAACCAGACACAAGTATACGAGAAGCATGTTAAATTAAATAAAATTTGGAATAAAATTCAATAGTTTAAATATAGAAAATCATTTATTTTTCAAAAGTCATTGGATACTAAATACATGTTGCACAAAATTAATTGAGAATATTAAAATAAACAGGGATTTTGCAACAAAATATTTCTGCATAAAAGTGGTTTTATTTTTTCCTTGAAGTTATCTCAACCGACTTTGGGAGGTTTTCCTGTTTTTGGATCGACACATTCGCAGATCTTCAAAAATTTACAATGACCTTTTAGATTTTTAGGTGCACATATTGCGTCACATCTCTTCTGTGTACAAACTGCAATAATTAAATTATAATTTCGTTATTTAAATAAAGTTAAATAGTATTAATAAATAAATTAAGTGATTTTAAAATTATTATTTTTCATTACATTATATAATATATAGTAAAAATTGACTGCTTTGAAATTATATTATTTATCGATATTTATAATTGATTTTAAATACATACTTTCAATTCTGATTATTTTATTAGTAAGATTAATTAAATATTTGTAAATAAAATCTTAGTAATGGTATAATGTATTGTAAAAATTAAAATTAAAATATTATAAATAATTATTTAGTTATATCTGACTTACGTCGATTAATAATCTGAGACTCAGAACTTGCGAAGAAACACGCCAGTGCGATGAGGAGCACAAATACAAAAGTGAGGGTCTTCATGATGAGAGATTTATTTGTTTCTTGCGATTTCGACCTCAGTTACCGAAACACATTGAAGCTTTGTTTTACTCGCAAGTCTTTTATACGTTGTAGAAAGTTTGCGATCGAGGAAAAGAACGACGGAGGAAAAAACGGAGTTATTTACATAAGCGTGTATGCTATTATCTTAGTGTGCTGTTGCCAGACTTTTTCCTCATTCAAAATTTACACTAGAGCCTTAGACGCAACGAAATAATCCTTAAAATAATTTAAAAAATGCTAGAATCGAACGAATCATTATTTTCAAATTAAATGAACGTTCGATAATTTATTCTTAATTCATCTTGAATGAACGTTCAGTAATTTATTCCAAATTCATCTTCAATAATAAAGCAATAGCATGCAAGACTGATTCTGTTATGAACAATAGAAAAATGTTAACTGCAGCATTTCAAAAAAAATTTTTTCAAGCTATATATGGAATTTATTATGGTTTGTAATAATAAAAATACGCCTATAATTACACAAGATGTTTATTGCGCCATGTTTATAAATTGAAAACCGTTTTTCCTTGTTTACTGTAGTTACGAATAATTTTGTTTCATCATTATCTTAAGAAGTGACAAGAGCTTTATTACAACGTTTTTATTAACTCGCGTTTTTATTATTTACAATATTTTGTTGATCAATGTGAACGCAATATAAATAGAATAAGGTGACATTAATAATGTAATAAACATTAATTTTTTATCAACTGGAAAATAGTCCAGATGCGAATGCAGGAAATGCAATTTCAAGTTCATCACGCAGCCTAATCGCTT
>UELU01145799.1:0-47263 GCA_900490025.1 Megastigmus dorsalis
ATATATATATAGAGCTTTTGTTAAACACAATTCACTTAAAAAGTGAGTTCATTAAATTTTGTATAATCAATTCAGGCCTTTTAAGAAATAAAATAAATTACTATTTAAAACTACAAGGTAACATTTATCGATTCGTGTACCTTCCTCCTATTTAAACGAAATTTTTTAATTCTGTTAAAATAGTAGAATAAGTAAAGTGACGAGACATTCACTAAAAAGTAAAAAAAATTTAGTGTATATATAAAGATACTTTTATAAGTTTCAATGGTTCCAGAACAATCTAAAAACTGTTTGCTACTTTTATACACGCGTGTTAAATTGGGTGTTTTTTCGTTTTATCTTAACTGTCTATGCATCCAGGAATGAATTTATGCACATGAACGGTCAACTTTGCATATGGTTACAATAATTTATACATACTTGTATCGCGCAATTAAATTATTACACGTTCATGCAATATCGCGCTAGAAGTAATTGTAGTGAACCAATTTCAAATGGTCGATCAATCCTTTCCCATTCATATGCAGTTTTCATTCCAGGATAAAGGAAATTCAGTCAGAGAGACTAAGTAAACATACTCCGGATTCCGAATTAATTATTGCTTCGAAAGCCTCGTCTCGGTGATGACTTTGCTGGGATCAGGCAGCCTGACAACGAGCTGCGCGCCGTTCTGAATTGGTCGTGTGCCGTTCGGTGGGCCATTGCTCTTAAGCATCGATTGGTGATTGGTGCCAAGCGCTGGTAGGACCTTTTTCGCGCCGCTCAATTTAGGCGAGCAACATTGCTTATCTTCGTAAGCGCCGATTGCATTTTGATTCTGATAGCCGAGCTTCAGCGGTGTACTCTGCTGTTGGTGCTCACCGCTCATGCCGTACGGCGAACAGCTGTTACCCAGATTACCGCAACCGTTGACGAAGGTCTGCTGTTGGGGATTGTTGTGAAAGTTGGGCGAGAGCATTTTGAGAATGTTGCTGTTCGGCTGCTCACTCGTCGGACCGCCGTACATCGTTGGCTGATCAGCTATGTGCTTGTTCGCAACGAGCTGCGTCTGCTGGTTCCTGGTTAGAGAATCGCTTTTGTAGACCGGCGCGGAGAGTTGTGTCGAGTTTGTTTTGTTGGTGCTCTTGTGACTGCTGCCCGAGTAACTGGTTATCGACTCGTTGCAAAAGTCACTGAGGTATGTTTGATTGACGTACCAGTTGTGAAGTCGGTGGTGAATCTCGGGGAATTGTGGCCGTCGATTCGCCACCTCGTGCCAACACTCGATCATGAGACTGTAGATCATCGTTGGACAGTCCTCGGGACATGGAAGAAGCTGACGTGAGCGAATCATGTCGATGACCTCTTGGTTGTTGTAACCATAATATGGCTGTGGAAGAAACAATTTATTTTTCTATTTTCAGAGAAATGGGACAAAAAATAGTGTTTTAAAAAAGCTTTTTATAACAATATATGATATAAAAATGATAATAAGGTCAGTGATATCAAATCCTTAAAATTAAAGTAAAAACTTTATTAATTTCGCAATTGTATAAGTCGAAAAGTTTATAAAATTTATATGAATTTTATAAAATATAAAATCTATATTTAAACCATTTGTTTTTCTATATATTTCTTTAAATAATAGTTGGAAAAACAGCGTGACAATCAACATGCAAAAATTAATTCAACAAGTACAAGCTGTTTATCCAGAGATTAAATCACTGTAACCAAATAAACCGGAGAAAATAAAACAAATCGAAAGTAATGAACTTGTATTTACCTGTAATCCATAACTGTAAATTTCCCATAAAACAACTCCAAAACTCCATACATCTGATTCAGTAGTGAATTTTCCGTATAATATTGATTCAGGTGGCATCCATCTAACGGGAAGTAAACTTTTTGATTGTACTCTGTAGTAATCACTACTATAGATATCCCGAGATAGACCAAAGTCAGAAATTTTCACAGTTAAATTATCTCCAACTAAGCAATTTCTAGCTGCTAAGTCTCTATGAACATAATGGTGGCTGGCCAGGTATTCCATTCCTAAAAAGAGTTGTAAAATATTTATTAAGAAGCTTTCTTTTTATAATTTTTTTTATAATTTACTTCATTAAAAAGAAAAATAATGATGTGTAATAAAAATAGATTATAAATCTATTGGAAGAAATGAATAAATTTTAAAGTGAAATGGAACAAACTAAAAATAAAAAAAAAATATTAAATTTGAAGTGTAATGTATTATATGTACCAGAAGCAATCTGAAGAGCAATGTGCAGAAATTCAGGTTGCTCAAGAACTTTTCCACTTGCAGTATTTAAAGGAACATCCGATCTTGGAGAGTGACAGATTAAAAACTCGTGCAAATCGCCTTGAGTCATATATTCAAAGAGCATGCACATTGGTTCGCCATTAAGTATGACGCCGAGTAAACATATGATATTAGGATGCCTAAGATCTGTCATGAGATCGACTTCTCGCTTAAAGTCACTCTGAGTTTTCGGACTTGCGTTTTCTTTTAAAGTTTTAACAGCTACATAAATTACTTCATCAGACTTATTTCCAGTCTGTAATTCTCCTTTATAAACTTTTCCTGTAAACCAAAAAAATTATGTATTTTTATTCAAATCTTTGCTCAAAGCATATGAATAAGTAATATGTAGGGATACATATATGAGTTTTAAAGGTTTTATTCAATGCAATCCGATTTTTGGCCTCTTAATCATTTTACATTACAATATAAAATTAACTTATTTTTCAAAATTTCATTCACGTAATCAATTAAAAGAAACGAATTATAACGGTCAAGCTTGGGATATCGACCACTACTCCGCATTTTACAAAAAGTTTTAAAAACTTATTATACAGTATAAGTCTCTCTTGTCTGAAATCTACTGAGAAGAGAAACATACATTTAATGGGACCATAGTCATTTACTCCTAATGTAATACTGTAAAACTCATTTTTGGTTAATAAAGTATTGGTCATTGCCTATCCGCGGATTTGTTGATGATAGTGTATACCCTGACCTGTGTCTCACATAATGCACTTCATTCGTCTAACAATCCTGTAACTCTAGTAGAAGCATATCTAACCAGAAATTTACTCACCACTAAATTAAAACATCTTGGTACTTAAACAGTTTACTTATAATTAAAAAAATTTAAAGACCCATTACTACGATCAATTTTATTACTAAACAATATAAGTTCTTACCAAATGCTCCCTCTCCTAATTCTTGCAACAACGTGACATTATTTATTGTAAATTGTGGCACTCGGTTATTGGAAGTTCTACTGCTTCCACTGCTTAATGTTCCAGTACCAGGAGTTGTATTCCCTGGACCAGCTAACAAAGAACTCATTTCCATTGGTTGTGTTGTATTTCGTCTCCCATCATATATATTTTTGTCACACTGCAATCCAGTCAACATCTGCAAACATTCACATGTGGTTAAGTAATTTCTTTTATATTGCATTAGCAATGATTATTTTTATCATGGTTAATAAATATTTACTTTATTCGTTGGTAAATGATTAGTTTGTCTCCTAGATTTTCTGCTTTTATAGCAACAACAATAACAAACTAATATAATTACAAATCCTCCAGTAAGTACAAAACCAACAACAGCATAAACCCATAAGTTTTCAACTGCAAATTAAAATAACATTAATTGTTTAACTTATTTACCATATTATATTTATTTCTCATAAAAGTATGCAGAAATTTATTTAAACTTTATTTGAAAGAAATTCATTTAAATAATAAATTTTAAATTATTTAAAGTGTGTAATCGCTAAATAAGCATACGTTCTTGAGATACGTTACATATGTATATATTTATCGTACATACCGCATTTAGGTATATTACAAAACTCTTTTTGATTTCGTTTATCCTTATCGACATAACACCACGGTTGGGATTCAGTACTGCCAGGATTCCGACAAAAAGAGTGACCACCCGCCAACTCAGGATGATCAGAGATTTGCAAATTGAATTGATTTATCCAACGCAAACACGGAAGACCTGATGCACTTGTTTTGACTACACCACGATATGATTTTCCAGTTCCCCAGTAACAATAATCATCTAAAATAACATATTTCCATGAAATTACAAAAAATCTTAAAAAACATACTTTTAAAATTTTTTTCTATTGACGATTTGAATAAGCATAAAATTTGGCCATTTTGTCACTTACTCTCTTGAACATTATTTTCAATTATATTGGTTATTGAAATACCAATGCTTATACAATCCACGGCTTCAGGTGTGCCCTCCTCTGGCAAATCAGAACACTCGAGTAGCGGCACTTGCTTGCCGATCTCTGGATGCCGCTTGCCGATTGCGTACTCTTTTCTACATAAATCATTCTCGAGCATCTCGCACTCGTTGCGGCAAATCCTTCTTAGTTTACGGTTTAGGCTATTCTTTTTGGCAGAGCGTGAGTCTCCATATGTTGTGCTAATAATTTTTCGACTTGATGCACCTAAAAATATTAAAATTTTTTATTATAATTTTGATTATATAAGTAATGTAAGCCTTTTGACAATTTAAATTTTGTTGATTGAATTACAGGTGGTATCAAAATCTTTTTATATTTTAAAAGATTTATTATATCTGTGGCACAAACCACACGACATAAGGCAGTAAATATGTAAGTGAAAAAAAAAATTACTTTAACTAATGCAAAACACTTTTATTTGTGTAATTATTGTATTGTTGTATTGTTGTATTGTAAATGTTTATTTTGTTTAGTCTTTGAAAGAGAAAATCATATTATTTTTTATGTTAAATTCAAAGTCGTCATAGTGCTAACCTCTTTCCTTATTGTTTTCTAAAGTAGAGTCGAAATTCGATCGGTAAGATTTGGCACCTCGTTTGTGTGGCATACCATGCTGTAGTCGCGATAAATCGTCCAGTGTATCTTCACTGTCTGCCTCCTCGAACGAGTCCTGCTGATTCGAGTTTAGTAGGTTGAACAGTTGCGTACTTGGTTTCTGATTTTTCGGAAATTCTCGACAGATCGGGAACGTTGAATAGCATAGCGATGGTTGCGCATAGCGCTCGCAGTTTGAAGATAATTCGCTGTAATTGAATTTTTCAAAAAGTAAGATCATGAACGGTGTACCACTGTTTCACAACATTAGTAAAATTTATAATGATCTTTGATAAAAAGTAAAAGAGGAGAATATTAGTTTTAACCTTGTTAAAAAATATTTATTATTTTTTTTAAATATTTCAATAGTGATATCAATTAATAAAATAAAATTTTAAAACATATTTGTGTATCTAATTTAAAGAGGAAAAGAAATCTTACTTTGATTGATTGATAACATGAAAGGCTTTTATAAGTTTTTCTTCCAGTAAGCTCTGTGTCAATGGGTGAGGAATGTAGACGGACTGATTACCAACAAAGTGTGCACAAATTTTGCCCATGTAAAGCTGAAAAAGATAAAATATAATTAAGGTAAATTAAATAAATTGGTTTATATAAATTTAGACATATTTTATTACTGAATAGAATGTAAACAAGATGAAACTATATTTAATATTTAACATTTATATGAAATACAAGAATATAAAAATTATAATATTATTGTTAACTTTTTCAAATACTTGAGAGCATTTTTAATTGTGTAATAATAAATTGATCATTTATTATGCAACACAAGATAACAAAAGTTATAATGAATGAAATTTGTGATCATATGATGGTATTAATAATTAAAATGAAAACAAACCTCGCAAATTCCTTCGTGATTGTCCTTGCGCCCTGGAAGCGCAGATGCACCAGGAAGGCTATCGAGACTAACACCTACTGGCAATTGCATATTGACATTTTTAAGGCCGCTGATTTCAGTAAGATCTATAGTGCTGGTTTGTGGATTAGTTGGGTGTGGACTGGGAGGCAATCTGCCAAATGTATTTGTCGATCCTAGCTGATGTGGAGTCGATACTCCAGTCCCTGAGGTGTCAAACTTATCTCCATCTCCATCATCATTCCTGCAAATAACAAGACATGATGATACGATAAAATATAAGCAATTATATACATGTACAAAACTTATGAGAAACTATGTACTATTGTTAATTTGTAATATTATTACTATTCATTATTAATATTTACTGCAAAAATAGTTGATTTTATAAATTAAAATAATGAAAAATTTATAAGATTAAATGATTGAAATAATGATTTATGAAGTTAATAATAATTGATATATATATTAATTTTTATGACACACTACTTTGAAAGTAATCTAAATGACTAAAGCATTGACGAATATTGACGTATGCAAAACTATATAAGTAAATATCACAATGTAAACAAATTATTTATTCCGACATAAGCATAACCTATGTTGCTAAATTCCATTTTTTAACGTGTCGCTCGTATGAAGAAAAAAATCTCTAGATTGGAAAAAATTCAACGTGTATTTGTATTCTGTCGATTAAGCACAAAGACCAGGCGAGAAACCGTTACAGAACAATAAAAGAGCAAAAGAAAGCATATAGGTGTCAGAAAGAATACACGCACTGCACGCACCTCGTTTCGAGGGAATCGGAGAGACTTCTGGCGCTCAATCGCGCACGTATAAAAATACTAGAATTTAGAAACAACACTAGGTACACGAGTAGCTTCATAATTACAATAAAAGCAACAAAACATTAAATATAATACAGGAGCTTGTGTCATTTCACTGAACACTTGGCGGCCATTTCTGACTTTCTACGCGATACACGCATGTATATAGCTATATAGGTGCGTTGTGTAGCGCCACCACGTGATCAGTTGTGTGAGCGCGGGGTCGAGAAACTTTGATTCCAAACATAGAATGCACGTTATAAGGGAGTAGGGAATGTAAGGGACGCTGCAAATGCTGCAATAGCTTATACTTATATCTATACTCGCGCGGTGACTCGCGCTCTAGAACCGGCTGCAACGCGTCTTCCAGATGCATCTGGCCTGTTATGTGGGACTGTGGCCCTTTGTGTGCACAGTATAAGTATACACATTAGAAAAGAATCCGAACTAGGATAGGGGATATAGGGACAGCTGGGCAATTATGCGATCCATACAGCTTTCATATTTCGATTTATGATCTTAGTTCCTAATGTAATTCTTTTTAGTTATAATAACGACAAAGGGCTCAAAATCAATTGAAAACAGAGTATAACGTAAAAATTAAATTAGTAAAAAAGGGAAAATTTACTTTAAAAAGCATCAGGCTTGTGAAGTATTATATTAATAATACAATTATATATTATAATTATAGGTATTTAAGGCATTATAACATACTCATCGAGGAAGTCTGGCAAATGGGGCGAAATCGGTGAGTAACTGCCCATGTCCAGTGATGGATTCATTCCATGCCCGCCTGCAATCAGAAAAAAAATCGAACATTAGTAACAGCTTACGTGAAACAGAATATACAAGAAAAGGTGTATTATTACGGTATAGAAAAAAGATATTGATCAAAATATTTGGCGGGAATTAAAATAAATAATAATTGTGCAAAAAATATCGTATGTACCAATTCTCCCTCAATGTTCGTGACGGGAATATATACATAAAATTTTGTGTCTATAGATTAGGGATATGATATCGCATATTATGTAAGATGAACCGCTATGTAGATATATGCTCAAAAGCCAAGCGGGCGTAATCCTTGTAAAGTTCACAGCAATTTCGCGTCATTATTATTATATGAAGGTAAAATTAAAAATTTTGAAGGGTACATGGCACCTGAATTGGACAAAGAACGCAGTTTCACACAAATACGGGCTGCATTTAACATAGGTCGATTTCTGCTATAGCTCTGCATATAATCTCTTGTTGTTTCTTTTTTCTTCATTTGTACAAGTTCATATATATATAGACATGTCGTTGCGCCGAACTCTCCGATTGCCTTTGAAACCATTCGTTTACTCCAAATGCACACGTGAAATATCCTTGTCTCCCGATAAATTCGTTCGAAACGTAATTTACGTAGCTATTTTCCGCAAAAAAAAACCGAACACTTGTAGCTCTTCCCAACTATTTATATGTATATGTACATGTAAGTATATTCATTTCTGCCCTAATACCCTATTGCAATTTTGTAATGGTATATAATTGCACTCTTTAAAATTCGCGATTCCAATAAGCGCACCTCTTTGAAATAATCATGACGTATTAGAATTTTCTACTATATATACACGGAGCCTACGTACGTTTAGCATTTTCTCCTTTTGCATCCCTCTGGCTTTAGCACTGCGCAGCGTCAATGTCGCCTTTCTTTTGCTGTACTCGCGTGTGCTTATAGCCTTTCCTTTCATCCACGTTTTGTCGAATTCTTTTTTCCTCGCTTTGTACCCGTCGACGCTCGTTTCGTTTCTTCTTCTTTTTTTTTGGCCCGCGATAATCCTTTTATGCAAACACGATTCTAAAGCGGGTCTGAGAGGCCGAGTCTGCGAGCTTGAAAAGACCTGGCTTGCACTTTGATAATGTATATATATATATATACATATATACATATCGCGAGCGGGGACATTCCTTTATTTGTCCTTCGATCCCCCCAGGTGGAAATTTTTGTCGCGCGAACAGAAGTGACTATGCTGTGTTCAAGTATTTTTTTTTCCACCCGCTCATTGTATACACAAAATCGCGATTGCTGTTCAAAGTTTAGAAATTAATGAATAGTTGTACGATTAGTTTATTTATTTGTGAGCTTATTTCGAAAGTTATTAATTAAATACACTTTTTCAATTTAATAATATTTTCAATTATAGCTTCATCTGGCATTTGGAGAAACTTCTTTTGCGATTCTCTCATACCCAACTGAAGCAAGAAGATGCGTAAACGAAATCAAAAAGTTCAAATTGGAAATGATCATCCCAGCGACTGTTACGCCCGCTTTACATCCGTACATATAGGTACACAAGAAATACAATGCTTACGCAGCACATTGACACGCGTGCACATACCTATAGTGGGGAATTAGCAGTGCTGGATTGCGTCTGACAGATGAGTGTCACATTGTTGAACGTGAATCTGATATTCTCATCGCAACTATAATAGTAAATTTTGATTTTCGAATTAGCGCACACTGTTATAAGTTGTTGAAATTGCATTTATTATTATTAGCAATTAGTATTAGTAAATTCATTTTATAACGCGTGAATGAAGCAAACATTAAGATAATATATTAGAAGCCATTGCTAAGCATTTGATGTAAAAATTTAAGATCATTTATGATCATAAGTTGAAATTAATATTGATTGGTGTATCGTCATTTCCGAATTCAGTAAAGTACCTGTAAGATAATAGAAAGAAAAAACTAAATAAGTGATGAAAGTATCTATATATTTATAAACTATGAATTTTAAAAGATGTATGTAACCTCGGTTCCTCCACCCTATATTGGATATAATCCGCGTGCGTGAATTTTTCCGCCTCTATGCTGGATAATATAAATAGAGGCTTTATTTCACATTGTGTATACGACAGACGAACAAGTTGGCGGGATAAGCCGTGCCTACGAGGAAATCGAGAGCGAAAAATTGACAGTTTGCCAGACGAGATTTTCTTTATACTTACATTTTTCCACCCTTTCTTGGTTCGCGAATAAGAAAGAGAATTATCCCCTTTATACGCTTTTGATGTAAAGTCGAATGGGAATTTCGCATGTTGTATTATTTAACTGCGTGATTTTTCGATGAGCGCTACGAGAGTTGCGAAAACAGCTATTTTTCTTCCATTTTACTTTACGCATATATTACTTTCGTAGTCTGAGATTAACGAGAAGACACATCCAATCAAACGAAGGTAAAATAAGATGCGAGTTGTCGACGTTTATAAGTATAAAGATGAAGTGACCAACATTTATATTTACAAATTAATAGAGTAATGCGGTTGATAATTTTATCTCTGCTATATATGTAGGAGTTTATTTTCTAGTACTTCAAATTATGAAAGAATATTTGTTTGTTCGAAATGAAGCATTAATTCTTAAGTGAAATATATTTACAACATAATTGATTTTAATGAACTGGTGCTATACCGACAAGTTCTAAGTGGTGTATAATACATCATTACAAACGATTTTCAAAACGTCTGAGAATTATTTTTGTGTTGCTCTTGTGGATTAACTCCATGATTTGCTCGCTTAGCCCCGTTTTACGGTATACCTACTTCTCTTAAGTGATCCTAGACTTTATAATGATCAATCATTTCGGATTCATTATCAGCAATTCATTCGATACGTTATCTGCCGTTTAGTCATTGACACAAACGTCGGGTTTTTACAATCATAGCAGCACAAAATCAATTCGAAAGCGCGATTCTGGTGCAATAAGGTACCGATAATCGAGCGAAACTGCTTTTTCTTCCGAGTCGCCTTTCCGATTCCCATATAGTATAATTGATGTGACCCTGGTGTATTTTGATAACTTTCCATTCGACCATGGAGATCTCTTTTATCGCGGACATAATATTAACGGTGTATAAAGTTGGGAAAATCGAAGGCTTTTCTTGTTGCGACCCCTGCGCTGTCCATTACCTCGAGGGGCTCCAGCTTTGCGTTTACTGCGCCTGGCATTTCGATGAGCTATAGCTTTTGTTAATTTTAATTCGCTTCGTTCTTGTCGATGATGTCTGCCAGGCAAGTGGAAGTGATGGTCCTTTGAGGGAGACGATGTGGATTCTTCCAGGATAGGATACAAGGAGATTTTGGATTTTACACGGTTGAAATGATGCAGTGGTTGCGATATATTATTTTAAATATAAACTGTTTTTTTATTAGTTATATTAAAATTATCAGATACCTGATGTTATGAATTTTATCGATAAATTTTTAAAATGTTATCAGGTTTAGGTTTATAAAGATCCAGGTCGTGTGAGGAATGAATATTTAATGTCTTTCAGTGTATAGTGGATTAAATGTGTCTACTGATTTATTAAAAGTACGCATAGTCAACCAATGTACATAATCACGTGTTTAACTTAATTTCGACAAGTATTATTAATAATATAAAAAAAGATTAAATAATTGCAGCGACTCGCTGCTTTTTAGCAAAAAAAACTTGATCACCTCAACCGTGTCATGTCGCCTGGTTTGCTATTTACGGCGCTCTTATAGGGCCAAATACTTTTTTAGCAAACTTCTTCTGTAGATTCCTGATATTCTTTCGTGTTCACACGCTCGTCTCGCGTTCATTCCCGTCCATATAGCGCTCCTCTCGTCTTTATCGTCCTCTTATCAACCAAACGTATCAACTTACTCATTCATTTTTCAACGCAGCTATAATGGGTAAGTTCATTATGGAATTGTTTACTAAAGCATGCAGCTATAACACAATATATATATATAAGTAATTGATTTGGGTTGGGTTGATCAAATTAAATTTCAGATGTTTTTGTTGTTATTGCGATAGGATTATTAAAGTTTTTTGATGAACATTAAATCACTTATAAATTAATAAATTTTTTTGGATTTTTCAATACTGATTAATATGTAAAAGTTAATGTTCTATAATATTAAAAGATTTTCTTAAATTTGAAGAGATAATATGCCTCCTATTTCGAATATTGTTTTTTAATAAAGGTAAAGTTTTAAACACAGCTGCTGCAAAAGGTGGTAATTTAGTACATAAATTACAAAATTAATAAACATTTTAGAAAAATGGTTTTTATTCGTTTATTTAATACATTGTAATAATTAGAATACTTAATTAATGCACAGATGTTTGAAAATAATTAGGAACAGTTTGACAAAAATTTATGCTAATGCCTGTTGAAGGTTTATTTACAATGATCTTAAGTATAATTAAATACGTATAAAAGTATTCCACATAATATTTTCATATACAGAAATGCAATATATCACCGTCAATCTTCAAATTTCTTATAGTAACTCAAACATCAAGCTTTTATCTTTACATAGTTCATCAAATTCAACAGAGCTTTTTATTGCGCCTAAATGTTTTCTAGCAAAGTACAATGCCTGTTCTTTTAACGTTTCACAGTTGTACTTTTGGGCTAAAAGCAGAATCTTAGCTACATTACTCTCACATATTGTACTTAATAAATACTTTTGACAAGATTTATGTAACTTTTCCACATTGTATTTATCTGCTAGTGCAAGAAGTTCAAATACTACATTGCTCAATTCCAATATAGTTTTACTACCATAGATGTAATCCAAAAAACTTTGGAAGATTTCTGGGGTTATGTCAGAATCTTCCGTCAAATTCACAATCTTTTCGGTATTTTCAATCATATTTTTATGACTAAACATTGCTAAAAAATAGGGACTGACTAGTCCAAGTATCAGAGTGTGAGCTTTAAATGTTACTTCACCAATCAAAAATTTAATATCGCACAGCTGTTGATTTTTATACATTGAATTGAGATTATCAAATAAAAGTTTATTTGTATCTATTTCATTTTGCGCATTGTAGTTTGTGGTACGAGTATCTAAAAAATATTTTACATCGCAAGACAAGACTAAATCTACATCGTTAACTAATTTGCAAATTGATGTATCACACAAGTCAAAACTTAAGCATAAGTTTTTTGCAGTTCTGTACGCGTTATCGTAAGAAAAATTAAAATTAGCCTTCTTTAAAATGTATTTTGAATCATCTTTTCCAGTAGTACTTACAACTACCTTTGGATGAAGAAATTCTTTACAGGATTCAAAAACAACTATGAATACTTTTTTGTGTAGAGTGTTAAATCCGGGTTTGTTGTATTCACGATCAAAATCAATAGCTAAAAAACATATTTCATTTGTTTCAGGCAGTATAAAATCTTCAGATCTGAAGCACCCAAGGTTACCAATAGCATGTACATAGTTTTCTATTGTCCATTGAAAATGGTACTCACGAAATTGTATGCTATTTCGTAATTTTATAGATTCCATGGCTACAATTATTTTTTAGAATCATACTCTATAATTCAGTATTTGTAGTTAATTATCTGCAAACAATATACATAAATGTAGATATCTTTCAAGTTATTAAATATATTGATAATTTATTTACAAGTTGACAAGATTCATTATTTATAGTGTATTTTTACTTAGCTGTGTTAACTCTGATAGGTAAACAACAAGAAACTATTTGGAAAGAAATATGTTCCATTATAAACAAGTGATGTCCAAATGTAGTAAAGCCAAAATAAGTAAAATATAATATGCAATTGGCTGTTCGATATCAATGCATAGGCGTAAAATATGAATGAGTTTAAATTTTGCAAATTGAATAATTAAAGAATAAACATTTTAATAACTTGTAACACTAAAAGTGTAAAAGATGTTAGTTAAAGATGAATATTACTAAAATTTTTTTTAGTTAACATTAAAAAAATATAATAAAGTTTTAACAATTTTAAGTTACAAGTTCTCGTACAAGTTACTTTTACAGGGCAAGGATATTTACATTATTTGAAATACAGTACAACTGGTCATTACTATAGACACATATATGACAGTAAATATAACCTCCAAAAACTGAGATGTTATGACAGACATATAAATAGTTATTTGTTATCCCTATAAATACCATAATAATTTATATTAATCAATGAAAAAATCATAATACATACTTTTACAAACACAAAAATCACAGTTCTGAGAGAATACTAAATTCTGTTATAAATGCAAGAAGCACCGCACAACTATCATAAACTGCAGAGAGGTGGGAGCGAACAGCGAAAGATATCCTTTCTTCTTATAACATATATATATACACATGTAACGTCAGTCACTGGTGAGATAGGCATATTTCTCTTTCAAGAAGCGCTCCGATTGGTCAAAACAGATTATCTCACAAGTGAGATAGTTAGAGAATAACCCCCCAGAGAGTGACAATTAAAATTTCACTCGCGCACGAGTTACCACACAAGATGTCAAGATGTATAGTGTATATATAGTAGGGTCTATGGCGATTGGCGATGGAAATGGTACAGGTAGAGGGTGAAGTGGGGGTAACGCGAGAAAGAGAGAGATGGTTGCCCCACCGACCGCGCGTTCAAGCGCTTCAATCGCTTTGCAGCTCCTGAATTATATATATTCGCAAGACTCCTTTTCTGCTCTCTCAAGTCTGTCACCACTTGAACAGCAGACACACGAAGCTGCAATTAAATCCCCTTGATCCCTTTCAGTTTTATGCCAGTGTATATATATAGGGTCCCAATCCCTGGATCATCCAAAAACGCTCTGGCACTTGTATCAAAAGTGCACAATCTTCGCCCTTGCACCCACTAAAAAAACAATTCGAGGACTTTGGCCCTTACATCTGATCGAACTTTGCAGGTAGCCGAGTGAATAATCGCGTACGCTGCGTGTGGCGTAGGTGTAAAGACTTCCGCTGTACGGTGCACGCGTGCAACGATAAATAGCCGGCAGCTCACTCTTGCGCGTAACATAGAGATAAGGTAAACGATCGCGTTTCCGTGTAATCGGTGTAATGTACATACGTACCATGGACTCTCCTCGATCGAGCTTTTATTTGTCAATCTTTGTTTCTGGTCCAGGTCAAACAATTAAAATGCCCATACCTATTTGGGTTAGCGTTATGTGATAGACAACCTGTGACTTGCGCATTATAGGCATATTTTTTATGGATTTTACAACTGGTCGACAACTGCAGAAGCTTCAGATTGGTCTACCTATTTTTGCAAGCTTCTCATCTACATAGATCTTAGGCGGATAACTACTATATTTAGGAGGATTTTTCGGCTGAGTCCGATATCCCCGTATCTTGCAATTAGTGTAAATAAAAATTGGTACAGGTAATACCTACCGATAAAAAATATAATCTTCTATTGAGGTAACAATCTGTTTATGAAATTTCTGTACTCATACTACGATGCTTTTACGTTATGACTAATAAAATATCTTCACATAAATAGCTGCGCACTTCATATAGAAATTGCATTCGTATGTATAATATTATGACACCTCATGATATTAACATTTCAAAAGCTTTAAGTATAACTTTTTTTTGTAAGATCATATTGAAAATTTATTAATAAGTATAGATAAGCGCGTAAAGTTTCTTTCGAGGGTGTTAAAGCAAAGCATGGAAAATCATTTTAAGTTGTTTTAAAATATTTTATTAACAGGTATATGAAATTTAAAATTAAATGCACACTTTTTTACAATAATTCGCGGACTAAATCGTCACGCTTACATATTTCTTTCAGTTCGTCAGAATCCTTTATTATATTTATGTTTTTTTTAGCAAACGTTACAGCATTTTTCTGTAACAACTTACAGTGGTACTTATTCGCAAACAGCATAATCTTCACTACATTATTTTTATTTATTGTATCAGATAAATAATCTTCGCATGTTTCCCGCAATTGATCCATGCAATATTTATCTGCCAAAATTGTAAGTTCAAATGCGATATTATCGAGTTCAGAAATAGTTTTACACCCGTATATATAATCCAAAAAACCTCGAAATATTTCTGGCGTCATATCACGATCATTAGTCAAATCGATAGTTCGTTGTGCGTCGTTCTTAAACATTGCTAAAAAGTACGGACTGATGGTTGCAAGTACATAGGTATGAGCTTCAAATATTTCCTTGTCGATTGTAAACTTGACATCACACAATTGTTGATTTTTGTACAGATGACCTCTATTTAAATTAAAAATATTTTCACACAAATTGTATTTCCTAATGTTTACGCTCTCTTCAAAATCATCTACGGAAATTTCGCAAGTAATAATTAGACCCGCTCTTAAAAAATCTAAAATATCTTCATTGGGATACAAAAACATGAAAGTTACTCTTTCGCCTAATATAGAATCCAATTTATTCGACATTCGATACGCCTTTATCATGTTATTTATACATACATCTACCTTTAGATTTACAAGCTTCTTAAAACCATTGATGGTAATTTTTAAACCACTGGCATCCGGGTCATAGGTTTTATTTAAATTCTTTTGAAGCGGTGCTTGTTCGCTTAAAGTTAAAATGCAATGTATATTGGTATTGCTGAAATTGAAAGGGAAAGAATTTACTTCTTTTCTTGAATTCTTGAATTGTTCTCTTGTTATTGGAGGCGGATACCAATTGAAAGTATCAAAACGCATTCGTTGACTCTTATCGATCAACTCCAACGGAGAATTGCTCATTCTCCGGTTGAATACAGCTGGCTGTAACCATTTCAGATACATTTTTCAATGATAATACATGGAAAAAGCGTAACTAACATTACTGGTCTATTCACAGTATTTTCATTCATCACATTTTTCATTCTCTCAAAATAAAATTAACAGATACGCGACCTACAGTCTTTCGATCGACTGACATATCGTTCTATATTCAATTCAAATATTATTCATTAAACCAGTCTTCACTCTATACCCCATTTAGTAACAAAGCAAAGTAATTATATTAATTTAAAAAAGGGACGATCCTCTCATATAGAGTTATATTTCGCGCAATTTTAATTAACAAAAAATATTCCTAAGTGAAAGTAAATAGATTACAACTACTTCGTAGACAAGTAAATTTGAAAAACACGAGTTTTCAACGAAGTAAATATTAAAATATATTATATTGTTCATTAAGTTTTTGAATGAAAAAATTTTATGATATATATATCGTTCGATCGACTTTGGTCACAGTTTGTTATATGTTTGAAATGCCTTGCTTACATGTATCATAATAATATTAAAAAATCGAAAAAATATCACCTAAAGGGAACCGTCGGAGTCGTCTATTTTACCGGCACTCCGATTAATTTGAAACCTTAAGGGGAAGCAGTCGCGTCCCCCCTCCTCAGGCTGTTCGATCCATTTCTATGTTCCAGTTAATTTAAAAAACGATAAATCACATAAGCCCCATCTTGCACAAAATGATTAATAGCAACGAGTACTACGCCGGCCAAGTCCAGATATTACGCAAAATTATAAATATTAAAAGTTATAAACACATGTAGATATAACCGTAATTTTGAGGTTAGCTATCAATGAATAAACGCGTCTTACTGGTTCCAATTAATAGGAAAAACGACAAATCAGATCGACTTCAGCTAGCACACGACGATTCATTGTATCGAGCACTACGCCGTTCAAGCACAAATATTAATTTTAGTTGTAAATAGAAAAAGATATCAGCGAAAGAAAAAGCACGTTTGTCGCTACTGCACCCCCTTAATTTTTAAAGTTCAAAATAAGTACACGGAGAGAATTTTCGTATAAAATACGTTCATATTATAGGGGAGTTTTTAATGAACACTGACTAAATTATTATGATACGTCTTGTCAAATTTTACTTTACCTTTGGGTAAATTTTCTAGTTGCGGATATTTATGAAGAAAAAAAATAAAAATTGTGCAATTTAAGGTGAATTTTTACCCAACCGTCATTATACATTTTAGCTCAATCGACTAATCAAAATGGGTTTCTGCAGCCGTCGATACAGAAGAATGCTCCCTATATATTTCCAGTATAGGCCCCATGCACGCTAAATGAATAAGGCAGAAGGAATAAGAAATAACATTGGTAGTGTATATATATATATACACTAAGTATATCTATACATATCTATATATACTATCAATGATATTTCTTATTCCTTCTGCCTTATTCATTTAGCGTGCATGGGGCCATAGACAGAAAGAAAAGAACATATCTTGCGGTGTCCAGTGTCCAAGCTAACCTACAAATAACCTTACATGGTTGATGGTTCGCACATATGATGGATATACCTAATTAGTTAAGATGCCTATTTCTATTTATATGCTAACAATCTAATCAGCAAATAATGCCATTCCGCGTTAAAATGAGTGTACCTATATATCGTTCATTACAAACTCATTCGCGCACTTTGAAAAAATCATGAAAGCATGTTTACATGGCTTATTTGTTTCAAGCATTTTTTACCTTACATCAGTTAGGTAAGGTAAAATTTGTACTGAGACTTTGATAATATATAGATTGAAGTGACTATATGCCTCCCGTTTACCATACAGTTGGACAAATTCTTGCTGATTTTTGAGGATAATTTTTACAAAAAAATTCTACATGTATATATTTTAATGAAAAGATTAAATAATTAAAGCGGTTTAAAGTACCTTTAAAAACAAATTGATCTTCTTAACTATGAAAAATCCTTGCACTTCTTTAGTAACTTTTTTCTGCGATTCACTAAGTACTTATTGTGTGCTGTGTTCAGTATTATGAATTTATATCTACGTTTTCTCGTGCTCGTATGCTGTCCTCGTAATATAATATGGGATCTTGCACGAATAAAGCCCGTTACAGGCAAGAAGGAACATCAGGAACAGATATAAAGAAAATACATTGTTTCTATACCTATATATGTATACGAGGACCAACAAGGAACACTATTACCTAATATATAGTTACCTAATATATAGTTATAGAAACCATGTATTTTATTTATATTTGTTCCTGTTCCTTCTTGCCTGTAAGGGCTCTGACTGCTCAGAGTTTGGACAGACAATACTACATTACGCAACTAAGTATAGTGAGTATAGTGAGCCAAGGAGATTATTCCGACGAGGGGGAAGTTTGTCGCCCGAACGAAGCGAGGGTGATAATCTCACGAGTCGACATAACCTGAGCGCACGTGTTGTTTACAATAATTTTTCATGCAACGTGCGCAAAATCGAATTTTGCGCACGGAGAATGGAAAAAAAAATATGAATAAGGAATAAGAACATACCATTGATTTCTATATCTATACATATATGAAAAATAAAAAGTTATTCCTCCATATTCCTCTTATTTTTCATGTATATAGATATAGTAACCAATGCTATTTTCTTATTTCTTATTCCTTTATTGTCTTTACCTCTATCTTATATACCATGCGTACCAACTTACTCATTCGTTTTTCAACGCAGTTGCAGGTTAATTTCATTACCAACTCAAGACACTGTTTACTATAGCATGTGTATATAATACATTATACCTATGTATGATTAATTTAGGCTGATCAAATTCATTTTCAGATCATATTTTTTCTATTATTGTTATGAACGAACGATTCAGTTATTTTTATGAACAGTGCTCTTAAAATATTAAAATTTAATGATTTTTAATATTGATTCATATGTAAAATTGAATTATAATATTTTCTTAAATTTGAAGAAATAATAATAGAGGTTCAATCTATTAATGAAATTTCTGTACTCATACTTATACGATGCTTTTATTGTACAACTGATATAAGATATCTGCACATAAATAGCTGCGCACTTCATATAAAATTCTTTTTCTTCTAAAGACGTATAATATGTTTGCACGTGAGAAATTACATTCAATCAAAAATTTATTAAATAAAATATGCGTCGGCGATATAGGTATAATATTATGACACTTCCTTATGATATTAAAATTTCAAAAGCTTTAAGTATAACTTTTTTTGTAAGATAATATTGATAATTTATTAATAAGTATAGATAAGCGCGAAAAGTTTCTTTCGAGCGTGCTAAAGCAAAGCATTGAAAATCATTTTAAGTTGTTTTAAAATATTTTATTAACAGGTATACATGTGTTCATTAATATTGCATTCATCGAAATTGTATGAAATTTAAAATTAAATACACAATTTTTCACAATAAATCGCGGACTAAATCGGCACACTTGCATATTTCTTTGAGTTCGTCAGAATCCTTTATTACTTTTATGTTTTCTTTAGCAAACGTTACAGCCTTTTTCTGTAACAAGTTACAGTGGTACTTATTCGCAAGCAGCATAATCTTCACTACATTATTTTCATTTATTGTATCAGATAAATAAGATTCGCATGTTTCCTTCAATTGATCCATGCAATATTTATCTGCCAAAATCATAAGTTCAAATCCGATATTATCGAGTTCAGAAATAGTTTTACACCCGTATATATAATCCAAAAAACCTCGAAATATTTCTGGCGTCATATCACGATCATTAGTCAAATCGATAGTTCGTTGTGCGTCGTTCTTAAACATTGCTAAAAAGTAAGGACTGATGGTTGCAAGTACATAGGTATGAGCTTTAAATATTTCCTTGCCGATTGTAAACTTGACATCACACAATTGTTGATTTTTGTACAGATGACCTCTATTTAAATTAAAAATATTTTCACACAAATTGTATTTCCTAATGTTTACGCTCTCTTCAAAATCATCTACGGAAATTTTGCAATTAATAATTAGACCCAATCTTAAACAATCTAAAAGATTTTCATCGGGACGCAAAAACATGAAAGTTACACTTTCGCCTAATATAGAAACCAATTTATTCGATATTTGATACGCCGTCATCGTGTTATTTATACATACATCTACCTTTAGATTTCGAAGCTTCTGAAAACCATTGATGGTAACCTTTAAAACACTGTTATTCATAGGTAAAAAAGGTATTGGCCGATTGAAGTGTAAAGTTAAAATGCAATTTATGCTTGTGCTACTGAACTTGAAAGTTTCAGATATTAATCATTTTTCTAAATTCATGAATTCTTCTTTTGTCATTGGAGGCAGATGCCAAATGAGAGTATCAGAACGGCTTCGATGACTCTTATAAATCAGCTCCAACGATTCGCTCATTATCAGATTAGAATGCCTTCGGTTCGAATTCGTAACTATACTGTTTCGAACTTAAGAGGAGCTTACACACTCAGATCAGCATATGTCTTTTAGTACTTTTAAGTTCTATGACTAATTCAAAAGTATTGTTACAGAATATGTAATTTAGTTACCTGTAAATTTTGTTTGTTTATTAACACCAAATTACACCTCAAATTTCATTCTATATAATACAACAAAGAAAATTAATACTTTTTTTGATTCACTTTTTACTATTTTGTTTTCCAAACGTGCACAAATTTTAGAATATATATATTGCACATTAAAATGATAAGATCCCTGATGTTATGGATTTTAAAATAAATTTTTAAAATGCGATCACTTTTATAACAATTAGATCTCACTATGTAATATGACGTAAGAGGCAGGAAATTTTAGTGTCTTTTATTCTTAAAGTTCAAAATAAGTATATTTTAATGAAAAGATTAAATAAGTACAGCGGTTTGTTGCTTCAAAAAAATGTCTATTCTCTTAGCTACGAAAAAGCCTCGCACTTCTTTAGTAACGTTTTTCTGCCGTTAACTAAGTACTTATTGTGTACTGTACACTGTATGTATTGTGAATTTATATCTACGTTTTCTCGTGCTCGTATAATCTCCTCGTAATCGCTATCGCTTCTAGTGCTTCCCTCGTCTTTATCAGCCTATTAGGCTGGTATTATCTACTATGTGTACCAACTTACTTATTCGTTTTTCGACGCAGTTACAGGTAAATTTCGCTACCAACTGAAGGCATTGTTTACTAAAACATGGATCTATAACCCATACCTAGGTATAATTCATTTGGGTTCATCAAATTCATTTTCAGATTATATGATTTGCTGTTATTGTTATGAACGAACAATTTAAGTTTCTTTGAGGAGCATTAAGTATATGTTGCCGACACATCGTATCGTTGTCATCGTGCCCCTGACTAGCGAGAGTGGGAGAGAGTGGAAGGGAGAGAGAGAGAGAGATCCTTGAGCACAAATTCCCTTCCATTGATTTCAGTAACGAGCAATAAGCGATGAAAGTCACAAAAAACATTAGATAAAAAAAGAATTGACTCCCGTTCGCTGGCCAGGCTCACGGAAGCATTCGCATTTTTGTCAGTTAATTTTATTTAATTATAATTTTAAATAAAATCGTTACACATTAAGTTGTTCTTAAAATATTAAAATTTACTGATCTTTAATATTGATTTATATGTAAAACCGAATTATAAAATTAAAAGTTTTTCTTAGATTTGAAGAAATAATAGGGAGCTCCTATTTCAAATACTGTTTTTTTCGTGAAGGTAATGACACCGTTGCTGTAAAAGATGGATTAAGATACATTTCTGATAAACTTGATTTACAAAAATACTGTTATAAGTTTCGAAAAATCAGACAAAATGTAATAAAATCAGAGTATGAAAATATAAATAAAACTATCAAGTTCTACATATCAAATGCATAAATTTATAATAATTTTAAAAATGTAAATCTATTCTAAAAAAATTAAATTTTATTGAAATAGAAATACTGCAGGATGTGCAAGTTACTTTCAGGTAAAGAAATTCTTTACAGGATTCGAAAACAACTACGAGTACTTTTCACAATTGCTGAAAAGAGATGACGCTCAATATAGAAAAATCAATGGCTAAAAAACATTTTTTATCTGTTTGTGGCAGCATGAATTATGAAATCTTCGAGATCTAAATAGTAATATTGTTAAAATGTTTCGTTAAAATCAACGTTTTGCAGTATAGGTACTCGATTATGTATATACTCTCATATAATTAATATGGAGCAAAAATTCAATTTGCACATGCTTAATGCTATCGTCGGTTAAGGTTAATTTTTTTTTAATATGACAATTTTTGTCTTCTTTTTTTACAAAGGCAGCGAGTGAAAGAACTAAATATACTACAAAACTCATTCGTTGAAGTAATGAATTTCAATTAATCGTTGCTGTCCTGAAAGTAGATGAAATATACTACACGGTAAAAAGATTTATGAAAAGGGAAGGTCAAGCATTTAAATGAAAATTTCACGATGAGGCTGCTTGCATATCAGTTCCCTCGTATATCTACGAGCTTTTCATGCTCTTACGAGCTTTTCTGCAAAAGCGTTTTTAGCAGAAAGAATTTCCCCGTTTCAACGGCCGCCAGTTTTGGGATCCAACGTGAAACTTCAAATTTCAGCTCCGTCGTAAAAAGACGAGGATCCCTGCACTTATTTGAATTTATAATAATATTTTGGAATTACTTAGAGCACTGATATTGTTCATATTATATATAAGTTACTTGATAAGCTCCATCCAAACGCGTAGAATATAATATATAAATGGCTTTGTGTATAACATTTTTTTTATCATCGGTCACAGGGATCGTATAAACTATCTTTGAATCGTATATCGGAACAGAGATACAATGGTATGTTCATTCGAGACATTTGTATGTTCAACAATCAAAAGTGAAAATTATCGTATAGTTATTCAGAAACTTATTTCTTTATATAATCGATTAAATGCATGTTCTTCTTCTTTAAATACTCTAATAGTTATACATATAAAATTAATACAACGATTGCACTTATCAATACGAATAATATATGCTACAGTCTTGAATAGAAGATAAATTTAAACAATCTTCTAGTTGACTTTTCGTCACATCGACTTATAAAGCTTATTTTATATCTAATGCCTGATCGTTTCAATGAAAATCCATTTGTCCCACATGCTCATGGAGCATGGCCAAAGTGTATAGTCCCACATTCGGCTCGCTTATCCCACGTCTAACTTTTACAAGAAACGTAGTTGAAAATAAAACTTTTCATTCAAATTTCACTAAAAAAAAAACGAAGAAGAAGAAAAAGAAAGAGATGGAATACCGAAATACTCCATTTCTTCCCACGCGAACTTCCATATCGAGCGCGCGGGGCAGTATTACTCTCGCGGCGACTTTATGAGCAGAAATTTTCCCCAGTTTCGCTGCAAAACACTTCCGCGGGGAAACGCTGGAAACTCAGGGAGAGTTTCGGGTTCGCGTCGTAAAAGGGAAAAAGTTGAGGAAAAAAAAAAGAGGGCGAAGAAGGACACGTAGAGAGAGAGAGAGAGAGAGAGAGAGAGAGAGCGGGGAAGGAAGAAAGTGCAGAGTCAGAGTCGTGTAAGTTAAGCTCGCGGGACGCTTTAGCGGTTTTTATACAGCTATATGTACGTATAATATAATTCGCGCGTAATTCGAGCTAATGGAGATTAAGGCGCTGGGGCGTGTGTCTAGAGGAGGCATAAAATAATATTAAGCAAAACACAAGCGGGAGTGCAGCGCAGTACCTTGATCTGCCTTAATTCGCTCGGGGATTATTTTACGCGCCGCGAGTATTATATGCATATATCCCCGCATGCTCGCGTGGCCGACCGTGTTACGTGCGTCTGTCGGCGAGTATTTCTTTGCTCGACCCTCTAGCAGTTGATATAATCCTAATTTTGGGCATCAAGGGAGTTTCGGAAAATCTTACAATAGTTTATCGATGTTATATATAAGATCTTTGGGTTATACAAGTAATGGACCTCTATGAACAAATTTATTCGACACAAAGAGATCCTTTCCGCGTAGTGCATGTATATGATTTAATAACGCTGATGAAAATAGATATAGAGAGTCTGTCATTGCAGATGTGGATCAAGAAGAGGAGAATACGGGAGTATATAGACTCGTGCGGAATCGTTTGAAATGCACCGAGCGAGAGAGATGGATATTGCAGTCGATAAGCAGTACCTTGGCGCAAGTCCTCGGTCACCGTATAGGCAAATTTCATTACGGAATCCACCCTCGACCCTCGTGCAGGTCATGTATCGTCGTCCTTTTAGCCCATGCAAATTATTTGCAATCTCCGCGCGTATGAATATTCGCCATAGCAATGTTGTAAATATAAGTATCGTTGACCTCCGAACGGTTTCCGTGCATATGCGTTTGAGGGAAATTTGTTGTTGTTTATGGATGCGATTTACGGAACGGGTAATGAGGTAATTATGCTACATACTTAAGTTTGAGATTAGATAGTTAGAAAAAAGTCCGAAACTCGGTTATATGATCGATTAAAATCGCTCCCCAAAAAGCTACGCAAGTTCATAATTCTATTTTTCTAATTATAATTAATAATTCAATTAGGATGGGCGCCGTACAGCAACGTATATATCTGCATAATTTCGACATGAAGCGAGGTGAAGGTATAGTAATGAGACTTTAATGCGTATTCTATTACATTATAATAAAGGATGCGCAGCTATTGCTCATCAAAAGCTTTTTAGAAGCCGACGAGTTTCATTATGACTCGCTTACCTATATATACACACGACGTATACAGTTACGCAGGCGCTACAAAGTAAACTTGCATAATAATTACTCGTTAGCCCTGTGTATAGACGAAATATGGATTATCGCGAGAATTGGCCCTTATACACGCGATATACACTTTTGTAACATGTGCATTGTCCGCAGTAGCTTTTTTTTCATTCGAACTAATTATTAATTAAATACAAATAAGTTAATTAATATTCAGTGAGTTTCGCTTGGTCGCGTTGTCCGTATACGCAACGAATGCGTGTCCCGCGCGCGGCTTCGGAAAATTCAAATTTAATTAAATATATCCTTCGGCGGCGCTCGATATACGCGCTAATTCGACGTGTAAAATTCAGCAGTGATATTTAAAACCAGCATAAGCCGCGACGCGAACATATATAATATACAATGTACAGATAAAGCTTATATACGCTCATAAATATTATGCGCATAACTCTGCCGCATTTGTAGTTTGCATGTGCAATTTATTAATTAGTTGTATCGGATACCGTGCAGACCGCACAGATTGATAGGATATTATGTTTTTCAATTTGATGAATCGGCGTTTTGGCTGATATTCGGATATTTGTACAGTTTCTTTCGAACAAGGTAGTAAAGCATTTTCTAAATTTATTTTAAAGGTCACGTGTCCGCTCGGCACCTAAACAGTGTCGATAAAACTTGATCTATACGACGGAGCCGTGCAAACTCTTTTAGCGAGAAGGACAAGTCAGGTGTAATTAGAGTGGAAAGAGGCAGCGTCAATCTGCGGAATAAGTGTCGCGGCGACGTATCGACGTTGCCTTTCAACCCTTGCACACACATCGAACCCGGTGTGTCTCGGGCATCGATTCAACGCGGCGATACAATTAAAAGAGTTGAAGAACAATAACGGCCCTGTTGTCGGTGCAGCCCGGATCAAAACTCGTCGTCGTCGCTCCTCTCTCTCTCTGGTCCATCTCTCTCTCGCTTGTCGTTAATTGGAAACGCGAGCGGTAGCGACTGTGCGGCAGTGCGAAACTCTCTCTATCTCCAGTCGCGGGACTATATAAGCCCTCGTTAACTTTTCGGATTACGCGAATTAATTGCGTCCGAGAGTTGAAACTTTTTCTATCAATCCCCTTTAACGAGCCGCTGAGCGGATTTCTCTCTCTCTCTCTCTCTCTCTATATATATATAACTCGCTAGCGCGCGATTCCTTGTTTCCCTATAATTCTTCTTCTTCTTCCTCCTATCTGTACCCTTTGTTTTTTATAGTTTTGCCTTTTCACTCGAAGAACTCGTCGCCCCGGCTGCGTTGTTCGGTTTTCAATAATCTCCGCGCTCGTCAGCGGCTTGGTTTTTTTGTTTGTTGCTGTTTCGCTCGTTCGCCTCTCTCTCCTCGCGGCCGTGAAAGATTTATCGGATTTTTCCGGAGGATGAGCGGCTGTCGACTCGCTTGTATTAAGCTCGTAAGCCGATGGAGAAGTTCATTTGAAAGTTCGTGGTGACTTTTTTTGTTTTGGTTTTGCTCGAGTATAAACTTGTATCGTTGTACATCTTCTTCGCGCGACGTATTATTCGCTGCATACTTTAATATTATTAGAATTGAAAGGGTTTTAAGATATTCCGATCGATCGCTATAAGTAACTTATACTTCCAATTGAAAGTTTTGTGTACTAAGAACATTTTTTTATCGTTCAAGATAAAGTATATTCAAAAATATACGTTGACGGTTAAAAGCATTCATTGAATGTAAGGGTCATTTATCGACGTATCGTTTGTACACATCTGTCGAATACGTCACACAAGGTATCGTTCCTCGATGCAGAACGGGATTCCCGGCTCTCTTGCGGTATCCTCTTCTGGGTCGAGACCGGACTGACCGGATACTCATCCACGCGCGTACACATAAACACGCGACGCGCCCGAGAGCGTATCGGATGCTGCGGGAGCGATAAAACTTTGCCGGATAGGCGATCGACGAATGAACGACGGATTAATATACGATGTAGCGGGTGGTATGTAAGCTAGTCGTTCACGCCGACACCTCGTTTTATGGACTTTGCCCTAGGCATATAGGAGCCTGCACTGTTACGATTGTACGCGCGTTTATACATCGAATAAAGGGTGGCGCGTCTCGGCGGAGGTATACCGGATCAGCTAGGAGTGCGGTGGACTTTTTGCGAGGAGGATACAGTGTTGCAGGCGCCTCTTTATTAATATTGCATGGTTAAAGTATATGAATACCTATTATTATAGTCCGAAAAGCATCGTTTACACAGACAAAATCTCCAGAATCGTTTGAATCCCCCAAAGAATCGAATCCATATCGCGCACCACAATCGTATACCCAACTATATTACGTCCCATAGTCACACGTATCGCCGGCACCGGACAGTCGCTTACTCCAAGCTGCTGCACACACACACACAGGTGTACATGCGATATACCTAATGCGCAGGCATCAAATTGGAGAGAGGAGCGCGCGCGCGTCGAGCCGAGCAACACATATCACCGTATACACGGCATAACGCTAAATTGGCAAATTTCGCGTCTGTCTTAGTCCCGGCGTAATTCCCATTAATGACTACAGAGAGAGAGAGAGAGAGAGAGAGAGATAGATGTAGTCCGGCATTTGCAATGCGGAGACAACAGGCGAGGCGGCGCGATCGAGGATAATAATAATGCGTGCACAAGGCAATGCGCACGCGGGTCATCAATGCAGGCGCGCGCGCGCGCGAGCGTATTTATTAAACATGATCTCTCGTGTCTACGCATGCACTATGTATATATATATATGTGTGTAAGTAGAGAGAGAGAGATAGGCACACCGAGTTGATGCGGTATATAGGGATGGACAGTGCGCGCACAGCCGGACAGAGGATCCCGACCCCTTGCGTAAGCTCCTGCTGCTGCTGCTGCTGTGGCAACGGCCTTGGAGAGGGAACGCGGCCGCGCGCGTTCACTAATACCGCACCATACCTCCAAGTGCACGACCCACCACCCGCATTTCTACATGTGCATATATACGTATACGCGCGTCTGCATGTGCGCGATGTTATATATATGCATTTGGTATGGGTATATGGAGAGGACCAGGTGCGCGATTCTGGTGCATCATGTATATATACACGTGACGTTTGCGAGAGAGAGAAATTCGTCGCACGAGTTGCGCATCGCAGGATACGCATGTGTGCGTGGGATTGGGGAATTGCGAAGGCTGCGGCTACCGCTGCTACTGTTCGACTCTCCGCGGATAGAGGATTGACTCGCGATCCTCTTAAGCGAGGCTCGAGTCACGCTGTAGCCTTACCACTCCCTGTCGTATCTGCCTCCTCTCTGTACCTTCGAGATTGGAAATACCTGTGGATTGGATGTTTGTCCGTCTGTGTGTATGTACCCGCGCATTGTGGCCTACAGTGTGTCTATGTATGCGTGTGTTGGAGCTTAGTTAGGATGGGGAGTTGATCCTGCAAAGGTTAACGGGAATTTTTGCAGACAAGTAACTTGATTTTTGTAAAGGTAGCGCAGCTGTTGAAACTCCAGTGTTTACGTTATTATTTTACTCGTGTGATTATGTATACGAGGTTCGATACATCTCTATAATATAATTTGCAAAATGTTACATTAATATATATATATATAGTGTTCATTTTCACTTTTGTATCCCCCTTACATACGCGTATCTGACAGTTACTTCGGACTTTTTGAAAAAAGCTAAAACAACTCGCAGTATGCTATGTATAGAAAGTAAAATGAAAAAGAAAAAAAGTCCGAGAAATGTATACACAATCCATCGAAATATTGGCTTGTTATACACTGAATATTTTCAAATATCGAGGTACGTCCGTTTTCGAAAACATCGATCTAAAAGGAAATATAACACCGCGAACACAATGCGAACAAACTTGCATTGCTCCGCGGTGTAACAGAGAATTCTAAATGGAAAAAAAATATCGTCCGATGGGACTGTGAACCGCGACGCGTTTCACAGTTGCAAACCTATATGCACTTGCAATCATGGAAAACAAAGATGGACCCTGGACGAGATCGGAATATAATTGAATAAAACTGAGGTCTTTATGAGAAAGCTTGTACAAAACCTGCATCGTCAGCATGGAAATATACTGTTACGTTCAAAAAAGATAGCTAACCTTACTTGAAGGGACAAAATTTCATTGAAAATTATTGTCTTTCTGTACTCGTCTGTTTCTACTTCCGAGTATAAGGGAACCTTCATTTCTGCCATTTTTTAAAACATTCCCCTTCGAGTAATGGAGTTAATTTTTGTTTAATTAAATGCGTGTTTCATTCTCTAAGTGATTGCACAAATCTTATGCTATTCCCTTGTAATGTCAATAGGGACCAGTGTCGGAATCATCCTTTCTTTTCAATCAATCGCTATACCTAACGACATTCGCGCCTAAATGCACGCTTAAATCACGGGTAGTGATTGAGAGGGGAATCCATCGGTTGTCCACACACGCATATACACTTGCGCGTCGTCGTGCTCTACGATATATATATATATAGAGGAGGAATATACGCGGAGGTGCGCAACGCAGGCGGGTGCAATGGACGCGTGTAAGGGCGTTGATAAGCTTAGATTGCTTCATTATCATGTAAACGGGGGCAGGTCTCTTCTCTCTCGTCGCCCCGTACACCACTACTTTGACATAACAGCGCGTCTTTGCTCTTTGTCTCGCGGTAGAGCTGCAGTCGATCGTTACGGCGAGATGCGTTCGGCTGCTGCTACTGTTGTCGCGATCGATGACGGGTATATATTTATATACTTTTGTTTTTATCGCGAGGGCGATAATTGATTTGATAAAGTTTCCGCGACGTCTGGCTTTGCTATTATATGTTTTCGAAATGAGAGAGAGGAGAATGTATGCAGTAAAAATCGAGAGGGTTGATGGACTGCTCGATACGATGTGCATCGCGTATATTTGTTACACTTGTTTATTACACGGTGCTTTTTATGATTTGCGAATGAAATTTAAGATAGAGCTGTGAAATGGTTTTGATTTCTTGAACATTTGGGCAGTGTATAAGGCGTGTTTGTTATTTTGAATTACGAGAAGTTGGAATATATATAGTTTTTTAAATAAGCTGATACATTTGATGTATAAAACATTTAAATATAAATCAAATATGCACATAACGCAGAAACAGAGGATTTATATATTATTATTATATTTGCATATAATCCTATCGTATAATATTAAAATAAAATTAATAATAATATAAAAACATTTGCATGCGAGCTATTCTGATTTGGTTAATTTGTAAGTACATATATATACACATCAAAGAGAAACCAAATCGATAGCACAGGTGATTTGCATTCATGCCTGCAGCCCAGATTTAAATTTGTTATTTATAAATCTATACACGTATAGAATATCTATTCCCTTTCTCACGCTCATAGAATTTCGTTTATCATGCAATACAAACAATTCTATTTAGATTATAAAAAAAAACCGCACGTAAGAGTCCGATCCTCAAACTCGCAGCAACATAACAATTCGTTTCTAAGCACGAACACTCGCACGAGATTTTGCATCGTCCTACCCAGCCACAGCGCATGAATAGCCGCTACGATGACCGAACTCGTCAATGGAGACTCGATGTATGTGTGCGTACGTTGGGTGTTTTCCACGTTACACCACATGGTCACGTGGAACTATATTCGCGATGAACCTAACGCTCCGCTGGTCCAATCGCTAATGGCCCGCGAGTCTATACATGTATTTGCGGTGCTGCAGACTCTGCTTCAACGAAACCTATTGCAGTTATATTACTCGAGCATTTGCAATGATTTTGATACAGGATACAGACGGTAATAGTGTGGTCTTCTTAAAGAACGTTGTGCCCAATACAAGTTGGAGTATCGATCGTAGTAATTTCAGGAAGTGACGCAATCACTTATATTTGAAAACAATCGTATATACGGATGCAGTTTTAGTGCAGCGTCGCTATGGGAATTTGCAATTTCGCTTAATTGCAATAACGGATGGCTGTGGATAATTTGTTTTCGATAGAAATAAAAAACAAAACGATCGATTTATTTAGATGCGCGCAAATATAATTGACAACGGAATTGGTGATTAATAATGAATGAAATAGCTCGTCGTCGACGCTGCTCGCATTCATTATGTAGAAATGATGATCCGGGGTGGATATTGCACTATAGTCGAACGATCGCCGCCGTTTTTTTTAGCATATATGTACACTAGACCAAATATATACACGCTTATAAAGTCCTGTTTGTCATTAATTCAATTTAATACGCGACACGTTGATGAAATGCGATTCTTTCACCCTTCGCCTCTCGTCGCGGCTATATTGTGAATTATATGCGGCCGAAATTGTTGCAATTAATTAACAGTTCATTTGAATATTGCGTTGCAAGCGTTGGGTAGGGGACGGAGCAAACAACAAAAAATACCAAAACTCTTAATCAGTTTTATATTACACGTTCGAAATTCATTAATTTGAATAATGGAGGTGTGTGCCGACGACGGAAAAGTAGAGCCAAAAAGCAATTGATTAAAAGACTGCGTAAAGTTTATAAAGTATTACGAAATTATTTAATTATAATGAATATATCTGGATATTTAAACCTTTATTTTATGCATTTTAAGAACTTGTTTAATCTACTGCATTCACACCGGGAATGAGCTATATTTTTCAATCTTTTCTTTTATTTGATCTCCATTATAAAGTCTGTATGTTTTTCAAAATCAAAACTAAACTAGCTTTATCCTCGAACAATAGGTAAATGGACTAACTGTCAATTGACCAACAACAGTGTCCCTCTAACGACGCGTAATCGGGAAAGTCGTCAGGAAAAAAAAGCGACTGCAAACCGAAAAGGAATATAAGAGCCGCCAAGCTAAATTAACAAGAGAAGCGTAGATCCATAAGACGGAATTATCGAATGGGTGTACGCGCTGTCGAATGCAGGGCCGACGTTATTCGCAGCGAAAGATTTGCCGCCGCTGATAATAACGGAGAGACCGTGAATTTGGCTCGGTTTATTACGACGCACACACTATTGCGCGCGTAATGAGCGAATGCTCGCGAAAAGCTATACCTTCATCACGTGCTTTTCAAAACTTCCGTCTCCGCCGTTGCCGCCTCCTCATTATGCAAGTTAAATTGGAAAAGTGTATATATACGCGGCGGGACTCGAGTGTATAGCGGGCGTTTCGTTACGCCGTCCTTGAAATATTTCAATGTGTATAACTCTTCTGACTTTCGGTGGGGTTGCAGGTGGTGGTGCAGCGGAAGGAACGAGTCTCCGAGACGTTTCGTGGGCTTGTCGTGCGACGTTGATTTTGTTGCGGTATCTGTATATACATTGGAGATTATTACGATTGCAGTTTTGGCGTTTCAAAGAGGCTGAAGCTGCGCCCATTGATTATACGTATTGATACTGCGATTCTTCAAAGACACGGGATTGAATAGTGATTATGCAGCAACGGTTTTTCAACTTTTGAACGATTAATTGGAAGCTTTGAAGAAAAAAAAATGTTTTGTATATATATATGCAATATCGTGTGTAAGATATAACACATATGAAAAGAAAAATAAAAAAAGTCGCTGCCCAAAAATAAATAAAATTCCGTTTGATATTTCCGTATAGCAGTTCGAAAAATAAAAACAAAAAAAAAATACGCTCTCCACACCTTGACGAAAGTCGACGAACGAATCGAATCGACAGAAATAAAAAAAAAAACCGGAAATTCATCAAACATTTCGCAAATCGAATTCCGGCCCTTTGCAACGTCGCTAAAATTCGCGATACACGCCTACACCGCGAAAGTTATTCATCGAAAATCGGCCGCGTGTACGCAAATATACATATTCCCGGGAAATCGCTCAAATCCTCTCCCACCCCTTGTGCCCCGAATTCAAAAAAGAGCGACAGAGGGTGAGAAACGCGCGCGTTATACTACTGCGGAAATCGATGAAACACAAGAAAAAAAAATGTGTGTCGCGCACATCCTGCACGCTTATATATATATAATATATATCGTACATATATAGTGTCTTCCGCAACGATGGATTTAAACGTCCGAGTAAATATCAATGCATAATTAAGCACTTTAATGAGCGGATTAACAGTCGGTAGGGTGGACTTTATATACACGCATATCCGAGTCGAGTATGCACGCAACTAGATAGAGAGAGAGAGAGAGAGAGAGAGAGAGAGTCGAAGATGCAAATAATGCATATAGAGGGGGCAGATAGGCGCGGCTGCCACGCGAGTGAGCTAAAGCGAACTATACGGGGAGATTATTTCGAATGCGCACAGGCCGCTCGCACAGCCCTTTAATCCCGGGCTTTTAGGGGACTCGGAAAACCGAGTATACGCGCCTCCTTCTCTCTCTCTCTTTCTGTGTGTGTGTGTGTGTGTATGGCTGCGCGTTATAGGAACGCGTTGCCGATGCTACGTTCAGATTACGCGGCGTGCGCGACCCGAAAACGGACTTTGCGGTGTCCAGTGCACGCCTGTCTGTCTGTGTCTGTGCAGTGCAGCTCTGGCAATTTCACTTTAACCCCTTCCGCGGATACTATATGTATATCGGTTGGTTGGAGGGGCTGTAATGCCGAAAGCAAAACGAAAAATTTCGGAGGTGTGCAGCCGCGGAGAGCAGGATACGAAGTTTGGGATTCGATCACGTTCGGCGAACGTTGAAAGCTTTTTGAGCTGCGCATTGGTGGTATAAGAAATGTGGATGATATGCGAGTTGGTCGGTTGACTATACGCGTATATATAGTTTTGAATGTTTGCTGGCACGAAAGATCGAACCTGTTTTAGTTTCTGAATATTTTCAAGTAATGTTATGAAAATGCATGCTTTGTGGATCGATGTACAAAATAAATTGTATTATATAGTTTTCTTAATTACACTTAATAAAGATCGTAGGTATATTTAACTTACTAAATGAGGTGGATTTATAATGACGAAGAGAAGGTTTTTTTGACTCACCTGTAACATAAAGAGCAAAAGAAAACAATTACCTTAGGTACATGATATTTTTACATAAATTCGTAAACATATGAAATACATAGGAAAATTGAATAATAATAATAATGCAAAAATCAAGATCTTTTCCATTAAACGTACACAAGTGTGCGTACACGGTCCTATCTTGCGCGAATATACTTGACATATAGGCTTTAACTTAAACAATTTGTAGAGATACTAATCCAAGCCACTTTATAGAATGAAAAGTATGGCCGGTACACAGGCCCGACACTTTCTATAATTTTCTCATTTAAATTCAAAAAAATTATCTGGCCGCGACGTGGTGAATATTTAAATTTTTCTAATCCAACGGCACGCGTTTGCGGCCCTTGTTTGTTTTCTTTTGTTGTCTCGATACACACAGGGGCTTCTTACGCTGCGCACAGACCGAACGAGTCTCCGTACCGAGCCACCCTCGCGCTGTACGAGGCTTATCTAATGTTCTTAAGACACGTCGCCCTCTCTCTCTCTCTTGTTTCTTCCTCGCTCTATCCATTACACCATTATCTCGGTGCTGCCTTCTCGATACTTTCGTCTCCTCGACTCTGCCTGTGTATACGCTCTTTTTCCCTTCGTAACATCCAATTTACTCCCGTTTTTATTACTGCGATAGAGCCGGGGTACTGCGAAACTGACTTCTGATCGTAAAAGATCGGCGCTAACGTTATTCACCCAAAGATGCCAACACTGCGTTGGATAAACACCGTTTGACCAGTGCGACGCAGAGTCCGCGAACGTATAAGCTTGTCAAATTTCAAGAAGGAACCTCCGAGCCTACAATCTGGTCTTTTTGTTTGTCCATTCTACCCTGTAACCCCGGTAGACAAAGAACGCGGATAGCTCCCCTACACCTAACAGATAAGAACGCGTGATTTTGTTTCTCCTTAACTGCCTATATATATAGCGCTGCTGCTGTTACGCGGCTCGACCATCGCTCCTATACGTATATCCCTTGTCTCCTTACGCGCACACACAGACAACCGGGAGATCCCCGACGGAGATTCCGTATAGACGATCGCTGCGTCTTTCAGACGATGCGCTTCATGGGGTCTTCCGCGTGTCCGAGAACAGATACCAAACTCGTATCCATTTAGGTTTTTTAAGCGGTTAATACGAGATTGTTAATAAAATGTGCGATGCGATGCGAGAGTTCTTCTTTGTAGCGAGTGAGCGAGTTAGATCGAATGGCGTAGAAAACATCAGAGATCGGGGTTTTAGAAATATTGTTATTTTATGCATTATTGGAAATGAAAAAGTATCGAGATTCGCGTAGTAAAACGACAACGGGAATTAAATATATATATCGAGTGTACACGCGTGTGTACGCCATACGAATTCATGTGTTGACAAAATTTAAATTTACTTTTTACGACCCTTTAGCGCGCTCGAAGCACGTTTCAGCTACTTTAGTATCCATAAGTGACTTTAATGCATCGTAATAATGAAATAAATTTATTTTGCACTTTATCGCATTCTTCACATAATCCCCACGTTGTCGAAGCTAAAGTGTGTTCAGTCAGATATGCTTCTTACTGACGTTTTACGAGTCAGTGCAGTTGATTATTTATGGATAAAATGAACTTCGCTTTCAATTTTCGCAACAAAAAGAAAAGACAGTTGCATTCGAAATATCAACCAGACAGCAGCGTCAAATGTTAACATGTTGTTGCGTTCAAATTTTTAGGAATGCCGCTCCCGTATTCAGCCCAATCAATAAGTCTGCATATGAAACCGTATCGCCCAAATCGAACGTGGAATACCCCACAGCTGCATTCTGCGCATACGAAAAACGTGACCGAACTCTTCTCGCTTGGTTTTCTCCTAGACAAAGAGAGGCGGCGGCGTGTCGATGGCTTCGCTGCAGCGAGAAAAAAGGAGGATGAGGGAGACGCGGAGGTGCGAACGCTGCACTTTCTGTATATATATTCTTACGACTGGTCGGGTGGAGGCTCTTATCTCTCGGCTCTCGCACTCGCGGAGTGCGGAGGGGATTCTGAAATTCCCGGATGCCCCCGGAAGACCCGGAGTCGTTGCAACCTGTGCACGCGCGCGGAATTATTTTACGGCTCGCGAGAGACGCTTAAGTGGAAAAATCGAGAGGTTTGCTGAATCTTGCTTTCCTATCGATCCCCCTTTTTATGTAAATAAATTTGCCGGAAAGTTGTGTGGAGCGGCGCCGAGGCTTTGAGGGAAGTAGAGGTTCGAAGCTTATTCCAAGAATTTATTGTATATTTGTGGGGAGTGCAATTATTTTTCTCCGTAGATGTGGTCATATGTTGATGGACCAATTTTGCGATTCATACAAATTACAATTAAACTTGTAATTTTTAGAGTTTTGTATTTTCTTTATCTGAGGTATTAATTTCGTTTTATATGTTTTATTGTTTTATTGTTAATAATGTGATGGAAAAAAAATTGTTTTACTCCAAAAATGCTTAAGGGGATGTGCTTAGATCGGAAAGATTCCTATAACCTCAGTTTTTGCATTCAACGAAATATATAAAGATAGAGAATGAGATAATAATAATAAAATAAGATAGACTAATTTTCGGAGAAAACTTTCTGTCACCACCTCGGCAATGATGTAAATATTACGCGGTTCAAGTTTCATGAAATTCTATCCACAATTCGCAGAGATTTCTATCGTTGAATATGTTGGAAATGGAAATCGCTGGGAATACTAACGAAATTTTCGACGACAAAAATTTCTATGTATTTGCGAAAATAATTTTAGAGAGTAAATTTTATATCAATTACACAAAATTAAAAGAAAAAAAAAAACAATTTTTATCATGTTTACAAAAGACCTGCACACATCTTATAGCGTACAAGGCTATCGCAACACTGTACCTCATTATCCATAGAACTTATATGAATTAATATTGTACCTCCAGGTTGAGAGTTTGAAGAGGCCTAAAGAAACAATTTTTATAATTAAACGAATATTTTTTGATACGGCCGCCGCAGTGTTCGTGTATTCTCGGCACCTCACCTTTACCTCGTAATTCATACCGCACACGCATGGAACAGCCAATCAGTTCGAAGCTCTACTTGAAAAGTCGAGTTGGGGGCACTGTATCGCTTCACTGGTCACTTATACTCCAAGATTACATTTGTTATCAGTCGTCAGTAGAATGTAAACCAGTGACGGCGGTACATCTTATGTTTCAGCGCTATGCATAGGCTTACACGTGCGGTGTTTTACAAATTTCATTAAATTTTGAGGCAACGGCGTAGTTGTATGATACACTTGTGAAAAGACAAACCACCTAGATATTTGTTTATTTCGGAATATCGATTTTGGAGCGGGTAAAAGTGTTCTATCGGAAGATAAATAATTTTGTAAAAAGTAAGTATGTCAGTAGCCTGATATTTTTCAATTATTTCGAATTATAATAACTTTCTCCTTTTCTTAAACTTATTGATTTTTATTGTTCACAATTAATTTTATGAAATTAAATTTGTGTTTTGTTTTGAAAGTACTTTTTAGCAACGAAAATAGACTTCCATGCAAAAGTGACGCTTTCTCAGTGTAGTAATTTTTTTTATTCAGCTTCTTAAATTTACATACTTAATAAAGGTGCATATCACTTTGTTTTACAATTTGTTAAATTCTACTCATACTCAATGTCAAGTTCGCGACAGTTCTTTTATTTTCGATTTTAACAAAAGTTCTTGGATCCACAAAGTGCCAAAACACCATTTTTGGGATCGACGTTACTCGTGGCGCACTAGGAGACGACAAAGCGAGATAGCACGTCGTGCAAGGTCGCGTGCCATACAGAGGAGGAGTACAAACCTGAGGGAAGGATAGGCATTTACTAATAAAAAAACAGTCAAATAAAAAGTAAGTTAAATATAAAAAAATCTCAAGATACTTTCTCTAAAATACATTCCCTAAAATTTAAGCAAATTAAGAAAATATACCTCGTAGGTACCATTCACATGGTTTTTAAATTGATTCCAATTTGTCGTTTTAAACATTTTCGGTTCTGGACAATTAAATGGATGCAATAGCATATCAGTCATAATTAAATCAATTGTGAAGTGGATCGCTCAGTAATCGCTATCACAACCTATTGTTTTTATTTTGTTATCGATCAAGCCCGAAAAAGAGAGTTTTTCGTGAACCAAACAAATATTTAGATAAGAGCTCGATCGAGGTAATGTCGATTCAATTGGTGTGAATATTCTTAGATAATCTACCAAACATGTATATTGAGATCGCACGCAATAGTTTAATACGTGTTATCCAGTCTCAGCTATTTAAAATGATTGTCCAATTCTCTAACGTATGGAATATCATGATGTCCCGCCGTGTACGCACTTACTTGTTATCTTTGAATTATTTGTACTCTTTATTTCTTTTGCGATGATTCGAGTAAAAATTATCATTTATCGACTTGAAGTCAAGACTTTCGTGTTGTATTTTATTTTTGATTAAAATGCAAGTTCCCCCTCCTTGATGAGCATTTTGTCTGTCCCTTCTAATGACTTTATAATTTTGTAAGTTAAAGCGATGATTTCAATTTAATTTTGTTTCATTGATGAAGTTCTTTTAAAGTATTTAGAACCAGTAATTTATTTTTGTTAGATGGTATCGTATATGTGTAGAAAAGTATACATTATTCTCATTCAAATGGGTTTTTATTATATTGAAGCTTTGCCTATTTGCTGTGTTGACTTTTTGTCTATTTTGTTTATCAGAACTTTTATCAAATCTTTGGTTGCTGTATTCTTGTTATTTATTGGTGGTGGTTGTATTATGATTTAACAACTTTGCTGTTATCTATATTTATCTCTGACGTACTTGCTTCTTACAGCGTCTTCTTGCAGAACTTGAAACTTGTTGCTTATCTCTAATCTTCCGGCGAGCTTATTTGGCGCGATTTTTGTTTTCTTTTCGGCGTTTTCTTTCCTTCAAGTCCATTTCCATATCTAGAGATGGGCTAGCTAAGCTTAAACTTTGTGATGTAGATCTTGAGGGAGCGTCAATTTTGCGTGGGAGTCCTTGTTTCTGTTAAAGCCTATATCTTCGTTGTTGATACATATATAATTAATTAAGGTCTATCATCATTATTTTAGGTCTAGCACTGGTCACCTTATGGAAATCTAGCATTAGCTTTGGCGCCATTGTTATTCCTACCAAGACGAATGTAAATCGTATCTACAAGAATTAGTATTATACCACAATCAAGTAACGCAAGGCAGCAATTATATAAATACTCAAAGAACTGATGATTATAATGCCAGATATTAATGTTCATAAAAACCGCGGAAAAAATAAAATTTTGAATCGATAACAATCATAAGAAGTTACAAGGAAAGAACTTTTGTCTATAATATAAAAGTGCAGTTTTATTCTTATGCTACAATATGTTTCGGTATTCAACTATTTCATTCAAGTTGAATTTAAGATACAATTATCAGTTATCTAAGTGTTTAGAAACTTGCAGCGTACCCATTCTAAGACATAGCGCATCATTTCATCAGGATCATAGGAGCTCAGGAAATAAAACATACAAAAAATATGCTGCCCTATCTTTATCTTTTATTGGAGCAATATCTTATTATTTATTCAACGATGAAATAAAAAAATTTATAAGTGTTACGAGTCAAGTTCATGCACTAAAAGTACAAGAAACTAAGTAAGTACATGTTACGTGTATATGGCGTCCTGTAATTCCTAATTTTATTTATTACTTTGATGATTGTGAAAAGAAGTACAGAAATGATTTTGTTTGGTTTATGCATTAATACTGATGATAAAATTTCTAATTTTACGTTTAATATTAGCCAAGATGTATCTGCTGGTGTCACGCAAGAGAAACTTCCAACATATTCAATGGAACAAGTCTCTAAACATGATAATCCTAAGGATGGCATATGGGTTACTTATCAAGAAGGAGTATATAATATTACAGAGTTTGTTAAGAAACATCCAGGAGGACAAAGTAAAATAATGATGGCTGCTGGTGGTTCCATAGATCCTTTTTGGATTACATTCGCTAACCATAATAAGCCTGAAATACTGGAACTTCTTGAATCAATGAGAATCGGTAATCTTCGAAGTGAGGATGTTTTTAAGAAGAGTTCCGACACTTACGATCCATATGCTTTGGAACCTCGTCGGAGTAAGGTGATTGATTTATTAATACCATAATAATACCATAATTCATCATAAAATATTTTTAGTTATTAAAAGCTAACGGACAAAAGCCATTTTGCGCTGAACCTCCAGCACCGTTGCTAGTGGAAAATTTCAAAACTCCATTCGATGTGTTTTATGTAAGGAACCATCTTCCTGTACCTTTGATCGATTTAGAAGACTATGAGTTAGAAGTGGCATTAGAAGACGAAACTGCAAAAACTTTAAAATTGGATGACATAAAAAAGTATCCAAAGTATACAGTTACAAGCGCAACCATGTGCGGAGGCAATCGAAGATCAGAAATGGCTGAAACAAAACCTTTAAAGGGTTTGAGTTGGGGTGTTGGAGCTGTTGGAAATGCAAGCTGGTCTGGTGCTAGACTATATGATGTTCTTCGAGAATTAGGTATTTTTTAAAAATATTTTCTTTTTTAAATATTTTTATTATGCTGGCTATAATACAGAACAGCTAAATTAAAAATATTTTATTATTATAGGTGTTAAAGAGGAGGATTACAATCACTTACAGTTTGAGGGTATGGATATAGACCCATCAGGAGTTCCATACGGTGCAAGTATACCCATTGGAAAAGCGCTGGATCCTAAAGCCGATATTTTACTAGCTTATGAAATGAACGGGGAAGAGATACCCTTAGATCATGGTTATCCTATTCGCGTCATAATACCTGGTGTTGTTGGTGCCAGAAATGTTAAATGGTTAAATAAACTTGTACTTTCTAAAAACGAGAGCCCCTCACAGTTTCAGCAAAATGATTATAAAAGCTTCTCACCATCTACAGATTGGGACAATGTAGACTTTAAAAAAGCCCCTGCTATCCAAGAAATGCCTGTCACTTCAGCTATCTGCAGTCCACAGAAAGGTGATAAAGTATCAGTGAGCAAAAATGGCACTATAACTGTTAAAGGTAAATCTTAAAAAGTTTTAGTTACTTTACTTGATTATACGGCAAATATAACTTAAAAATGTTAAAGGATATGCATGGTCTGGAGGAGGAAAAAAGATTATTAGAGTGGATTTGACTGCTGATCAGGGAAAAACTTGGCATGTTGCCGATTTGACACATCAAGATCCCGATGCTAAAGAAGGAAGACATTACGCATGGACAATATGGAGTCTTGAGTTACCTGTTAACAAATCTGATGGCTCAGTTGAAATATGGGCGAAAGCTGTGGATTCTGCTTATAATGCACAGCCTGAAAGTTTTGAAAATATCTGGAATTTGAGAGGTTTGCTCTGCAACGCTTATCACAGAGTTAAAGTGGAATTAGTTTGAAAATATCGTTGTTTAATTTATCGGTATCAAGAAAAAATATGGCAATGCACTTTCACGAAGGTTTGTTTTTATTTCAATTATTTATCACAGTATCTGTTTAAGATGCTTTAATTACTTTACTTTATCTGATTGATTTTAGGTGCAAATATTATAGATATGATAAGCGTTGCACCACTGAATCCCTATGCATGAAAATTCACGCGACGCGAGTGCAAGGAAAAGAAACTAAAAAGGAGAAGGGTCAAAAGTGTTATGTAGCCAATAAAACTATTGTACTTGATGATGATATAAAATTTTTGAGCTAAGTGTGTGTGAAATTATCTACAACAGAATTGTGTTCGATCAACGCTACGAAATGTAGGGAAATATACGATATGCGAACGCAAAATCGTGCGAAGCCCGTACGACGAGAAACAATATCTTCTGTAAATACCTCTCTAAAGACCCTCTCGTATGAGGTCACTAAAATATAATGGATGTTGATGAATAAATGTTACTTAATTATATATATTTATTTAAAAATATAATGGATGTTGATTGGTTAAATGTTACTTACTTGTATTTATTTATGACTATTCTCATCAATTCTTCTACGTTTCTATCAAGGACTTGTCTGCATTTTACTTTTTTTAAAGTTTTTTTTAAGGATACTATTGTCCGTATATATTTATATTCTTTCATTGATTTAAGGCTTAAGCAAAATTGATTTCTGAATCTCACTTCATAAATCAGTGTATATGCACTCATTTTCTAGCAATGGTTGAATTCTCACCGATTCAAATTTAGAGAATATAAAATGCGTAATTCTCGTTCACCTGTGAAGCGGACAAATGTATAGCTTCAATCTCATCTAGACAAATCGCCAACAAGTTCCTACTTTACTTTATCTCGCAAAAAGTGAAAAAAAAAGAGAAAAACGAAAGAGACAACGACGAGTCGGCAAGTGGCGCACGTAAGCGAAGCGAAGGAGCGTGCCGGTCTAAGTCTGCCTCGTAAATTATGCAAATTGATTCAAAAGGGCCGAGGCGTGCGAGCCACCGAATTATCGCGTTTGTCGGAACGCCCAGTAGACACGCATTAGTCTCGCCCTTGACGTAGGTGCAAAGAGTAGGCCTACACCCGGTATATATGTATACCTTCTTGTGGGTGTCCCTGTCGAGCCAATTCATTAAAAGCATCCTTACCCGCTTACCGGTTAGCGTTACATTTATCTCGTATAAATTGCTCGTACGTCATTGCTGCAGGCTTTAAAGTGTAAAATTCACGGTGTGTGGGTTTGTAAAGTCGTCTTTTTCTGTGGATTTCGGATGATGTGGCGAATTGCTTGGTAGCGATGAACCAAATGTTAGCGATAATCATTTAGGAATAGTGGATGAAAAATTTCAGGTCTGGTAATAATAATGATCTTTTAAAAGGTTCCCTTGCAATAAGACTATAACATGCAAAAATCATATAAAATATGTAATTAAAACCAATAAAAATCTTTTAGAGAAATACTGGATTGCTTTTACTTTTGGTGCTGCACGAAAACAGGGTTCGGAGGTAAAATCGCCAAGTTATATACTTATCGATTCCACTCCATGACCCACTTGATAAGTTTCTGCTTGAACTTGTCAGTATGAACTCGTTAGAAACTACCTGAGTGCTTGACCCTCCGAGAGCAATCGTTACTTTTCGTCTCACTTTAGAAAATACCGGTAGTATTCTTCTAGATAAACGTGATGAAACTTAATCCGAACAATTAATGTTACTCGTTTTACTTCTAAATTATTAGATCAGGAATCTTCAAATATAGTTAAAAAGAATTTATCTTTTTTTTTTTAAATATTTTATGATATTTAGATAACTATACAATAGTTTTCACATAGGAATACTTGAAGCAAAACTGTAATATTTTTTATCAAGTTATCTCGTGACTTTAGTCTTATATACAATACAAGTTCCCTGAACATAAGTTAAATTTCTAGTTTAAGGCTTGCAGCAGAGGACGACAACAAGATTCAATAATGTTCAAGACATTATGGAGGAAGATTTTCCATAGTGTTGTATATGCTGTTCTCTATTATGGCCTCCTTTACTGCCTTGTCCATAAATGTCGGAGTATCTTGTGGTAGTGCTGCGTATATATGTAAGAATATGATAGGATACTAAAAGCACGTACTATATAGCTGTCGTCGCCGTACTATTTATAAAAATCTCACTATACTTTATTGAAATCTTCGTAGCTCGGTTTACGGCAGCTTCGCGCGCACCTCGCTCAACATTTTTTGTATTTAAACACATATTTTATATAGAGAAATTTGTCTTTAGTCTTAGATAGTAGCTGCAGTAAGATAGTTTTATTTTTCTAAAGTATATTGAGACCAATGATGAAAAATTTGAAAAACATAATAGCTAAATTATTTATTTTTTACGATATGAAATCGCTGGTATTGGCACTTTCTTTACATTGTATTTCCATTACAATTGTAAATTAATATAAAAGAAAAGCATTATTTTACTTTATTCTTAATACTACTTCAATATTGCAAATCATTTTCTTAGGCAAAATGTTTCTCTAATATAACAGTCGCTTTTAATTTCAATTCTTCATGAATAATAAATATCGTACAATATCAAACTATTTCTTTGAAAATACTATATTGTATAACTATACAGTGATGAGTTTTAAAAAGCAGAACTAAAAGCACAAGTATAAAACGAGTTTGTTCACTCGTCAATTCGTTTGCAGCTCGCACTGTGCACATCTTTCAAAGTCCTTTAAGACTCGCTCCACGCGAGTTTCTCGGGTTTCGCAATAATTCATTCGCGCACACACACACACGCGCACACACATGACGAGCTGTACATAAAAGCCCCCGTAGGCTCGGAGGAAATGCCAGGAGAAAGAGAGAGAGAAGAGAGTATACGCGGGTAGGAGGCGTCGGAGGCATTAAGGAGCCTGCTTAGAGATCGGCGCGGTGTGTAATTTCATATATATATGGCGCGCAACGGGGTGCACTAGAGAGAGAGAGAGAATTTAGATGCTATGCGAAAGAGAGAGAGAGAGAGAGAGAGAGAGTAGAGCGAGGCGCCCGCGGCAGATCGGGTTTCCGCGGTACTCTCTCTCTACCTTCTGCGCTCGTCTGGCTTTTTGCTTTGGAAAGAGGGAGTTCGTTTTTAAGGTTAGGTCTTACACTTTTGGTTTTTTATTATCAGTGCGGATGGGATATGATGCGCAGTGCGATCGGCGAATGACGAAGAAATGACTGATCTATACTCCCCCGAGCTTGTTGAAGGATCGGAATTGAAGAAACGCTAATTACTTTTTTTCGTGGAAATGTTCAGATTTTCGAAAGCTTGATTTACTATACGACGAATAAATAGAATTGGTTTTCCGAAGCACAAACTTTTCAAGGACACGAGTAAAACATTCATTTTATAAAAATGGATTCTTGGCTACCAGATATTTTTCTGTATTTATAACTTACAATAATTCAAACTAGCCCGTAAACTCCCAAATAGAAGTCCAAACCAATTCCAGGCCCTTGATCAGCAAAAACTCAATGTTCCGTACATACACGAGGTAGTCGTTTCGAGAACCGTCCAAGTAAAAACGAAAAGAATCCTGGCGCACAGTCGCGATTTTCCATCCCACCAAATATTCCTTCTGCACGGCGGGACAGAGAAAGGCCTCGTGCATAGAGCGAAAGACATCGCTTGCGGTTCGCCGTGTACGAAAAGAGCCACCGTTCTGCGAGATACGAAAAGAAACTCTTTTTATTATTTCCTCCTGCGCTCACGAAACACGCATATTTGTGCGGCCGTCAGGTCGTGTTTTCGCGCCGCGTCAAACCAACTGTTTACTGTGGCCGCCACAATTACGTTATTTTTTCGTTGCGTTGAATTATATCGTTATTTCGAAAACTACTATGATTTGCAGCGACTTTTGGGAATTTTAGACTTTGTGTAAAAAGCCAGCAGACCGATTACTAAAATTTACAGTTAAAAAGTGTTTATACGGTTATATTTTAGTCGAAAGATCGGTTCAATCTTGAGTCAATACTAAATACCCCACATTAGCACCTGAAAGAATGTCCCAAAAAAGCATCGTTCAAATTATCCTAAAAACACAATAAAAAAAGAAGCTCGCAGCTCTGTTCGTCCTCGCGAATACATACAATAAGCTGAAACGACCCAATATAGAAACGGCAAGAATATAATCGGCGATTCAATTGCAAGCAGTGAGCGCGCGCACGTATCGGAAATAATAATTTCGGCGAAATTAAACGGCCTGCAGACGGTTCGTCTTTTCATATTCCCGCGGAGTCTCGAGTGCGTTTAAGGCCGTGTGGCGTCGAGGGACGATTATAGCGTGACTCGTACGAGGGCCCTCAAGATTGGGATCCAGCTCGCGTGCCAGGTTAATTGTCCTTAATAAGCGGCACGGGACTGAAACGAATGCAGCTAAGCTAGAAGTCGACGCCACGCTATTTCGCACAGCTGCGAAGAAAATCTGTTATCGCCGAGCGAGCGTTCATCGATGAAACACTTGAACGTTGCCACATTCGACTTAGGCTTGTTTTGTAAACAGGGGCCGAATGCGTGAATCGCGGCATGGTTTGGGATTGAATCAGTGTTGCGCTCATATGTATGGAAAAGTTGCCGTAATAAATCTTTATATAATTTCGCGTAATGTGGGAGTAGATAAAGGTCGAGTCCGGTAAGACACCTATACATTATCACCGCTAGAAAAACAAAAATTTCTAACGAAACTTTTCGCCCTTCAAATCTCAAACAATACAAATTTCGTGAAAGATGTAGCTGATCGATCCCTCGCTCCAAAGTGTGTTATATATACGCGAAATTCTCGATGTAAGGTCGGAAGGGCCGCACACAAAAGGGTCTCGCTATATGCATATACCGCGATATGTATATTATTTACTCGAGCGTTACACACAGGCGCGTCTATATCATGGAGCCCAGAGATCGAAGGCACCGCTTATACGGCGGCTTATATGGCCGTGCTGGTGCAGTGGTAGACTTTGCCAAGCGTTGGGTGTATATACATCGACCGTAATATACATGTACACGGTGTAGCTAATATAATACGCGCCTACACGTATATACGCTTACTCAGCGTGCGGCGTGTGCGTGTGTGTAGCGCGTGCTGTTCTCTCCGGCTTCTCCTCGTTCTTCTTTCGTTCATACATAACACTTGTATTGCGGTGCAGCGGGGATATTGAGCTTTTATGGCTAGTCGTTACCTTGATGGGGGATTTGGAGGAAAGAATTTCTAATTGAAATCAATTAACGGAGTTAACTGGATGTGGCTTAAATGTAAAAGGATCGTTTACAACGAGCCAAGGCGTTTACGAGACTTTATCAGTGTATGCTGAGGAAATGAAAACGGGACGAACACCCTTCGATTCGCGTCCCTTTGTTAAAACATGTCCTACGCGCGGAAAAACAGGTGTATCTCAAGTCGAAACGAGCTTCCGGTGCGTTGATAAAAAAAAAGCGTACGCTACTAGGATGCAAAATGTCGAATTATAAAAAAACAACTACTGTTCTTCAACGTATAACTTTAAAGAACTGTACTCGTCACGCATTTCCACTAATTTCAACTTTTCGAGTCATGTACATGTAGAATTTCTCAATTTCCCGTAGCTCGTATAGATCGTCGGAGCAGCCAGTAAACGTCGCGGGTATATATTCGTTATGTCATGGTGCGCATACTCGCACGCGTGCCAAGATACAGTCTAATGAGAGTAGCGCATAACGCGGCTGAAACTCCGACGCGCGGCTAAACTCTCCCCTCTAGATTTACCGGCTCTCGGCACACTCTTGGCGTATCGGCGCTCATCCGAAATGATCCTCGCGAGTTGAACCGCGGACACGTGTCTCCTCTCTCTCTCTCTCTCT
>UELU01145801.1:0-34023 GCA_900490025.1 Megastigmus dorsalis
GTATATAAGGAGGCTAAACATGATTTCCATTTCAGTCCCTGAGGAGGAGCCGGAGCGGGCTCGAAACGTCGGGCATGTTTGGGTGGTGGGGGGCGGTCAGATTGTCCTTTACTAATAAATGTTTATTTCAGGGTTAAATATAAGTTTATTTCAGATTCTTCGGGGGTGATTGTAAACAAGGGCAATCTGATTGCCCATGAATATTGATTAGACTTTAAGACCGATTAAGTCATTCAAACCTAAAAAAAAAAAGAAACACTTATTACTGCTAACTTTTATTTGATTTTATCAACTTGTACAAATCTGTACATAATTAACTTGGAAAGAATACCGTGAATTTAAAATTAGGCGAGGGAAAGAAAATTATTTAAAGAAAAAAAGTACGCGATATCCTTTATCTTGGAGCTATTGTATTATAAAGAGAAAAGAAAGAGTTCTTGGGGCGGGGCGTATGTGAGGCAGACGTTCGATTTTCGTGCACGAGCGAGCAGCTGCATACTCCTTTTTTTTCTCTCTCTCTCTTCTTCTTCCTTGTTTCTTTATTGTACTACGAAAAATCCAATTTGAACGAGAAGCTTTGTCGCGAGTGCACCGATGGATTTTTAGCCGGAGCCTTTTGCGCGAAATTAAAAAACAATTTTTATCCCATATTCCAATTTGCGAAGCCGCTCTATATCTCGCAACTTATTAAACTTAACGTCCAAAAATCATCCATCTCTCGAGGCATTGTATCTTTTGTAACCTATACCGTCTTATTTCATTACGAAGCGGATAAAGTGTATTTACTATACCGAAATTTCAGCGGAGGAAAAAGTTTATTAGCGCACCTTGGGATCGACGCTCCTCTTGATGGCATTGATGAGGTCCGCCCTGAGGCTCTCCATCTGTCTCAATCCTATCCTCGGTATGACGTCCTTGCCAACGACGACGGACGTGATGAACTCCTGGGTGTACTCCTGGGCCGGCATACTCAACAGTCCGCCCGGTGGCGCGTAAGAGAAGCACACGAGGTCCGGATACTCCTGTTTCAGTAGGATCGCGAGGATCGCTGCGGTACCGGCACCCAACGAGTGTCCCACCAGTGTCAGGCCGAACTCGTTCGTGCCGCGCGACGGGTCCTGATCAAATTAGAAACATTTCCTGCATGTTGGATTTTCGTTCGATGCTCGCACTTTAATATTTTAAAAGGCTTTTTTGTTTCGGGTGAAAATTTTAATCCGAGAGGATTGAACGAAGTAATCGAATAAATCATATCAGCGGCATCAGGGAATTTCGTTAAATACAACGAAAAGTACGCGAGCGCCGTGTGCAAACGAGTTTTTAATCACTCAAAAATCCGTATATTTCACAGCGTAAAATGAGGCAAGCTAAAATTGAATCGGAATTAAACGTTAAATATTAATGTCTCTCGCTCGGAATTTGCAGCACAAAGACCGAGCTCGAACAAAAAGAAAAAAAAAAAAAAAAAAAAAGAGAAAATTGCTAATTCGTCGAGGATAATCTCCGATACAAAGGTCTGGAGTGGATATAAGTATATAGAGCGGGGGCGACGCAGAAAGAAAGGGTTGGGCGCTCGCGCGTCTCACCTTTTCCAAGGCCTTTGTGATGATCGCCTCCTCGTAGAGCTTCTTTCTGATGTACTCGGCTGCCTGCACCATTCCCTTGTGGCCGAGCCAGTCGTCCCTAGGCGGCGTCAGTGGCAGCACCTCGCCCTCGGCGTTCAGATCCGTCATCACGTCCTTCATACTGAGAGTGCCCCGTATGCTCACCACCACCTGTGTCCCAACGTATACGTAAAGCGGATCAGAGCTGGACTACGTCGGTGTGTTTTATCGGTACCGACATTTCGCGAAGAAGGGAAGGGAGTTTGAAGAGTTTTCGCGCTTTCAACTTTGCTTGAATCGCGATAAATAATTTCAATTACGTTTTGCAGTCTTATTGAAACGGTAGAATTATTAAATAGATCGTGTGCAAGTAAGCCACTTTTGTTCTTTTGGAAGCAAAAGCAATATTCGCAACAATAAATCCAAATATGATGAAACTTTAATAACTGCTCTAATTGAAAACTACAATGAGCATAATTTATCGTTTAAAAGTGTTACGGATTAATAAATACCGACTAAAGTCTCGCGCGCTCGATACCCGGAGCGAGGATTAAAACGCCGTTTTAATCCCTCGGCATGCTCGAATTACGTTATCCAACCGTGGAATTTCTTTGCAATAACACAGAAACACTCGTGCGATAAACTTTCTCTCTCTCTCTGTTCTCCATAAGTACTTATACATATTGTTTACTTTTTGCTGGGAAGTTAATTTTAATCCACTTATCGAAAAGCGAATGAAAACGTTATTGCGTAGGGAAGTTTAGACAGTGTCGCTCGAAAAAGCCCCTCTCGAATAACTTATTGCTTTTGAAAATTCTTGTTTGCGGGTAAAAAATGAAAATTTACTCGTGTTCAAATTTTTAGCTAACGAATATTGAAGTTTTAAATTTATGTGTAAGAAAAGTGGCTCGAAAGCGGTCAAATACCGTCCATAGTTCATCTGGGTTATTATGTTAATAGCTATTCGAGCAACATTTGCATAACATTGAATAAAAGAAAATAAATTAAAAGAATTTGCTCTGTAAAAGAGAGCATAGAGAGCATGTCGAACGGCGAACTTTAAAGCAAACAATTTATAAGTCGCACGCACCTTCTTCTTGGTGTAGTCGAGAGCGACGAAGAAGGGGGTCTCACCCACGTCGACGTGGAAAGTCGCGTAGACCACCTCGACCTCGCCGACCTCGACCATTCGCCTCAGTGCGGCGTAATTGCACTGGCAGCAGTTGTCCTCGACGATGATGGCGTCGTCGTTGCGCCGAGCGCACGGGAAACAGCAGCATCTCAGCCTACGGAACAATCCAGTTTCATTTTTTAAATCACAAATATAATTAATGCCCTCTTCCCTGCGAGACTAAAGCATTTGAATTTTGACGTACTTGTAGAGTAAAGGAGTATATACGTTGAACTTTTGTTCGGGTGTTTTATTTTAATTAAAGCCCGGACGCGGAGAGTAGGAAAAAAGTTGGTAATTGTTACTGGACCGGATTAGGAGTCGTTAAAGCGCAGCACGGAAGACGATAAAAAAAAGTGCGCTCGATTCCTAATCCTACGTAGTCTTTACTCTTTCGAAAGAATTTGATATAATGAGACGTCGAGTAAATTGTAGAGAACCATTTCATGCTAAAATGTCTCCTTTGTACGAGATAATCCGACGATTCGAATAAACTTATTCCATTATTCTTCAAATTAAAACTAATTGAAACGGTAGATATAAAACTATCCGTTCACAGAAAAAATAAATAAGGTTTATTATTTTTGAAATTATATCCGAGTTTAGCTGAGATCTTTTCTGTGGCTGCGCTTTAATTAAGAATTGTACAATGCTCTTTTAATAGTGAGCTCTAACAGCGAAGTGGACAGAAGTACGGTTATGTCACGTTCAGACAATAAAGAGCTGTTAAAAAGTAGGTAAATTTATAAAGAAAAAAGAAAACAACAAAAATGCTATATTAGATGAAACGAGTGCAACACGGAGTATAAGAGATAGTCTATTTACTTTGGCTTATTAAATCATCTCCTTCAACTCGTCTTCGCGGAACGAATCTTCTTCTTTATTTGATTGTCATTTACTTTTCTCCGGCGGTCTCATTATTTTAGCCGATTTCTTACGCACACACACAGATACTTTTTGCCGTCCTCCCAATACCTCTACTTCTCTTTTCGCACTTTCATTTTCGGCACGTGCGCATCTCTCTTTATCTTTCTTTAAACCATCCTCTGTGCTTTGGGATAATTTCGCCGGCGGAGTTTCTAGGTATTCGGTGAATAAATTGCGACTTACTCGGATTAGCGTTAAGCAAGATGGAAATGTATAAATTTTTAAACTTTCTTACATTATTCCAGCGCATCACAATTCGGAAGTCTCCTTCCTACATTCGCGTATCACATTTTCACGCGGTCAATTCATATTTAACAAAAGCATTAATACCACGGCTATAGCTTATAGGATTATATTTTAATTGCCCGAAAGATTCAGATTAATTTTACGATCGGGGGACGAAAGGGGTCCGTTCAGCTATATAAAATCGTTTTATAGCCAATGTATACGCGTTTATCGCAATGGTAAAGATCAAATGTACGTTTTTTGTGTAATTGGCTGATCGTCACAATCGGTTTTACCCAATTTTCCAAATTTTTACAATCCCAGCGACATGAAAGTGTAGATTTACCTGGTGCAAAGCTGACAGAGGCCAGTTGAGTGATTGACGAGGAACAGCGGCCAACCGTAGGCCGCTAGCGCAAAGTGCATGTAGTGTATGGCGGACTGGAAGTGTCCAAGGTCGCCGTCCTCGGTGAGCGAGAGGAACTTGGTGCGCGGCGTGACGGGTACACCCGACAGGAACTCGTAGGTGTCGTTCTTGCGCTGCTTAACTATCAGCTCGCGCTCGATCTTCTGGAACTTGCGCAGGAGTACGAGACCGGCGACGACGTCGGACGGCACGACGTCCAGGTCCCGGAAGAAGTCGCTCAGCAGACGCGCGATGTCCGCGAACGAGTTCTGTATATACCATAAACTTATCGTTAATTTGGCTATGTGCATCTTTTTTTTTTCCTCTTTTCTTGCAAATCGTTCGGAGAGGAAAGAATAAAGAATTCGACAAATTTGTCGCTGAAGCTCGATGCTGTACTTTCAGACTTTTATCGAATAAAGCTTTCATTGCTTGTAATAAAGCTCGCGCAGGCTGAATTGTTATTTTTTTCTTATCGCTTATTAACGGTTAAAGGTTGCAAACGTGAAAAAACTTTTTACTATATGCGCAAACTTCAAATTATGAATTAGAGTCATCTTTTTCGGTATAGTCTGTGACTGTTAGCTTTTGCGTTTAATTATATAACTGCTTTTCCGTGAAATACTGCATCAAAAATAATTCACTCATTGCAGAGTATTGCATAGGATTGTTCCAGGAAGTAATTAAAATATTTGCTGTAATTACTGTACTGTGCGTGTAATTTATTCGCGAAAATTTTGATTAAACTCTTGTACGACACTACACTTCGTTTAAAGCATGGATAATCTGGATGTAAAGCTATAAACCTTCGATCAAAGTCGAGAGTAAGGTTGAATCGTATATACTTACTCTATTTCTATCGGACTTGCCGATGCAGCAAAAAAGTATCCTGCATCTGTTGTCCCAACTATCTTGATAGGCGCGTATCACTTTTCTGAAAATAAAAGAAAACACGTTCTTCGATTAATAATCTACACACTTACGCGATTCAAATAGAAAGTTAACATTTTTATGTGAAATTTTTAGCATAGTCTCGTTTATAAGTATCGCTCGATTTGGATGACAATGACAAGAGCAACGAACGTCCCTGTGTTTCCTTCCATAAAATTCGAGCTATGCGATAAATCGCACAAAATATAGGAAGTCGCGTGCCAAGTCTCGAACTATAAGCAATGCAACGCATCTGTTTTCAATAAAGTTGCAGGAAAGATCGTGGCCGTAGTAGTACCAGCTTTGAGAGCTTAATGCCTTAGCGCCAAATGGAACAGAAAGTGGCATATAGTCGTATCGTAAACAGCGCGGTTACGCGCGAACAAAGTGTGGAATTCATCTTTTTATACCTATTGCTTGCCACTCGTAGTTCAATGTCTCTATGCAGCTCTGTATTTTCATATAATTAATCAGTTGCAAAAGGAGCTCACTTCTTTTGACATTATTGTAGTATTACTATTATTATTAAAATTTCCCTTTTTTGACTTTATACAATTGTTATATCGTTACGTAATAATTGTAAGCATTTGTTTATTATAAATAATTTTTAGTACCGCTTCACTTCTGCTCATATTTATACAGAAATAAATAAGATTTACGACGTTTACACATTTCTCTCTTAAGCGTCTTGGCTCTGAAATATGTTTTTATTAAAGTTCGAAAGAAGAAAACTCATTATCAAGTTTGATATCCCATATATTGGGAGCGAATATCGGGTCGGGAAATTAACTGATCTCAACGAACGAATTCCACCTTCAATTTCAAGCCCCGGGACATTTTATCTTTACACTCTTCTTTAGAACTTTCTTTATTGCTTAAAAATACATTTTCACCATTTTCTTTTTCATTAAGTTCATCAAGAATTGTTTTTACAGTCAAACCAATTTTTTTTTTTTAAATGGCGTTTCACGTCGATTTATCAAGATCACATCCGAAGCTTGGTGGCAACGAAACGAGAAACAGTTCCGACAGTTAACGAAGTCCGAAAAAGGATAGAAGAAAAGTCGATACTCCCAATAAGCGCTTCCTTCATTTTCTTTTCGTTCAAGTTATATGGAGGTATAGTATGAGAGAGAAGAAGCTAACCGTTGTCGCCAGTTTCGATTGCGGCTACCGCTACGCTTGTAGTGCATCCTGCCGCCCCGTGACTCCGCCTCGCGCATGCTGCGCTGGTACTTCTTCATTTTGACCCAGGACCTGCCCGCCGCGTCGTAGACGCACCACACGGTAACCACCACCGATGCCAAAACGCACCAGTTCGATATCACCAGACCTGGAAAATCAACCACCGTTCAAACTGTTTCTGAAAATCTTTTAAACTGTAATATTTGGCTTTTATTCTTTTTTTTTTTTTTTGACGAAATTTCGTATTTTTTTTTTGGGCGAACCGTTGGGTTGGATTGGAGTCTATACCGTCGAAAATTGTACCCGAATTCGGAGAGGTAGAAAGACGACTTTCGAGTCACGTATACTTACCCTCCACGGGTCTGAAAATTTACGGGAGACATCGAGGTAGACGTTCTTTTTCTATCACTTTAACACTCGGGGTTCAATTGGCCATTCGGCTCTTTACACACGTATTTACGGTATTCCTTTACCGTCGGATCCTTCCCTCAATAGCCCTTTTTTATTTTTCCGCGCGATTGTCAATTTTACATACCGACATATTTATGAAACTTTTATAAGCGTACAGATTTATCTCGTGATAAATGAATGTGAGTGATTGATAAATAAGAGTTTCTCCCCCCTCGGTACATTGATTCGCCTAATGCTTCCATAAGAATATAATAAAAGTGAATTTAATATCAGTCCCCGAACGCGCCTATCACAGTTGCCAATCGCACTTCTAGCGTATACAAAAAAAAAAAGAAGAAAAGATCGAATTCGTTTTAAAACCGCTGCAGCACTTTTTACGATGCCTGGCCCTTTGTACTTTCGCCAAATTCGCTGTGCATCGAACTCCTCCCTTATATATACCTTTTATTTTTTCTCATTTCGCAAGATGCGCCCGCCGTTCGTTTGGCAACCAACTTTATGGACCTGTTCTTTCTTTCTTTCCGTGTGTACGCGAATTCTATTTAGGGGGAATTTAATTTGTGAGTTACAATGTGTGTGTGAATGTGTGAGTGTTGATTCCGCGGTTCTTTCTCATTAGTTCGGGAATAGGAATCTGTTTGTTTTAAATGTTTGCATCGGCCAGGATGTTGTTAGGCGAGATTGGGCTGACTTAAATTTTCAAGCGTTTTAATCCTGGTTATACAGCTGCTGTTGCTGCTCGCTTGCGCGCGAGTTCATTTATTATTTTACTGATTAATTAAAGCGAAATTTTTCGACTTAATTCGTGGCTGGACTTTCAATTTTAATTAAAGGAGGGTTACTTTTACTGGATGCTGGATGATGCGAATTTGTGCTAATTTTGATTTTAAACAAGGTTCAAGATTTTGTAATTTATTTTTTTGCTAAGAATTATAGAAATTATTTATGATTTTAGAAATTGTTTTAAGCGATGATGAAAACATGATATTATAATAGAATTTCAAAAATACAGAAAAAGTAATTATATGATAGGATCGATATATAGTTTTTATGGGAAATCGATAAATAGCATTGAGTTATTACTTTTTTATGAAACCTCTTTGGCAATCTTACATAAAGTATAGAAATATTGTTATGGTCTATAAATCTCGAAAAATGGGCTACTTTCACACGTCAGTTACCGCGACTACTTTTCATAAATTTTAGAGAATTTCTGTAAATGTGCACGGAAAAATAATAAATAAATGAATATAAGCTTTAAATTCTACGTGAGCTTTTCATAAATTCTCTATTCGAATTAAATGAAAAAATATAACTAATTAAATTCCATAGGATTCGTAATGTAGGATTCGTGTTTTAAGTTTTAAAAAAAAATTAATCATAGTTGTAAGTCGTGTACATTATAAATGAAATTTTATTAAATTAAATCGGAGTAGATCTCACAGCCATAATTAATTTCCAAATTCATTATTTGAAAATAAACAAAGTGCCAGAATAATCCGTGCATTCATCAAGTATTTACAAAACATATTTACATCCTGAAACAAAAATAATTTGAAAATACTCACCTAACATAATATCTTTTGCCTGCTCCACAGGACAAGTTTGATAGAACCTTGTCAACCATGTGACACCAGCACTTAGCCATGCTGCTTCTACCAGTAACAAAACTGCAACAAAAATAACAATTTGCATTTCATTAAATCATTTCTCACGAGACATTCTCAACGATATAAATAACAAATATTATGCAAGTGACACGATTCCTTTTGTTGCATGCGATTGTATTCGATCAAAGATGGTATAACTCAATTTGCGGGAATAAAAAATTACCGAGAAAACGTGCTCGCGCTAGCAAAGCCATTAATCAAAGAAACTCCAGCGGCTTCATTCTCAACATTATCCTTGCAGCGCAATCGATATCACGGGAAACGTTGCAGAAGTTCGAATGATTAAGCCCCGTAAGTCGAGCGCAGACTCGTCGAAATAATCGTCGGGGCATCATTGGTCCGAGTTTTCTCGCTTTAAGCTCGAGGAAAATTTCGCAATATCCTGTTCCAGCTAAATTTCTAGGAGTGAGAATGTACTTCTGCAGTCTGCTCCTACGTTCCACGGTGAAATGGCCAATCCGGCAAAGTGACTCCAGGCTCTCTAACGTCAGGAATACAAGACATTCTCATTGCTGAGTCAAAGTCACTCAAATTATGCTGAAACTCCTTGCTTACCCAGCAAGCCAAAAGTTGGAGAATGAAAAAAAGTTTATTTGACAAAGTTCATTCGGACCAACATTTGAAACGTTTGTAATGTTTTGGAAAAATTGTAACTTAGTTGAGCGTCGGGATGAGGTGCATTAGGTTGAAGAAATGTATGATATTGAGAGGTTAAGATATCATTTTCGTTTTGGACATACGAGAAATATCCTAAAAGTATTTTTAAACAATGTCTTCTAGGTAGATAATTATTAAAATTGAATTATTTCCTTTCATGTACCTTCAGGATTAAAACATTTATCTTCGTATTTTCTGGGGGTATTCATTTTAAAATGATTGACGGTTAAATTACAAAAGGAAGTTCAAAGCAGACTTTGCCTGATTTTTAAAGTGTAGAATAACAAATTGACGAAAATGTAATTTACAACTGTTTGCGCAAGTTCGCTCAAACTATATGTAGATTTCATAAAAACTTGCATTACTGCAGCCAAAGATTAAATTTCAACATTCTCTCGAAATTTGGGACAAGAACACAGACTCCTTTCGGATGAAAATATGTCATTCCGCAAGCGTCTCACCTCAAAGCACTTAATCTTGCCGCAAACCAGCACTACAGAATGCATATAAAATGTATATAAAACTTATATAACGCGAAATCCACGCCTAAAAATAAAGAAACAACGCGCACACGGCCAAAAACTGCACCTAAATCACAGAGAGACAGAGAGAGAGAGAGAGGGAGAGCGAGGGTCCCGTTTTCGCGATATTCGAAAACGCGCGAGGACATATCCGAGGAGAGCCTCTTGGCATGGCAACCAATCAAGCGCACGTGATCGGAAAGCGAGCCTCGCCGAGCTTCTCACGCGTCGAGCTCGTTTTTCAAAGCGGACGCGTGTATACAAGCAGAGCTTGCATCAGTCCGTGGGTGTGTGTGTTAAAGGAGCTTTCGTCGTCGTTACGGGGGTAATGATTCGGTGCAATGGGTCATTAAAAGGGGATTAAGCTCTGGATACCTGGAGCTTGTACGAACTAGTTGACGTGTATATGTTGGTGTGGGCGTGTGTGTGCGTTAGAATGACTTTGGTTTTTTTTTTACGAGGTCGGCCGATGGTAGGAAATTAATTTTTTGATCTGTGGAATGTTTTAATTTTGTTCACTGGCTCATCAAAGGTTCGGTGGTGTTGAATTTTTCAAACTTTGTTTTAGAATTCCATCGAATAGGTGTATTATAGAGGTGAAAAAGTTAACTTTGAGATAGCTTGGGATTTTCTAAAAAAAATAATCAAGTAATAATTATGCATATAAATTTTCATTAATTTAATTAAACGGGTATTTATGACTTTTTGACTTTTTTCTTTTTAATTATCCTGCAACATTTTATAAGCTTGACTTCGTAGTATTACAATTCTAAAAATGTAATCAAAGAGTATAACAGTAAAATTTTGATGTTTCATGGTAACGCCATTGAAAATTACTTATGTTGTAAAATGAAATGATCCAATAAAATCCTCTATGAAATTTCAGTTTATCAAATTTTTATAGACGCGTAAAGAGCTATAAACCCTGTTCAATACAATTTGATAAATATTTCGTATTTATTTTTTTTCTTTATTACATATTTTAAAAAAGTAATAATCCCAATATACATTTCCTTCCAAAAAGACAAAACAATGTCTATACTAAAGAATTCTTTTGGTTCATTTTCATCTAAAAGAACACTTCGAATGGACATTGCTTGTATTTTTGTATGGAAATGTTTATTGGAATACTTACTTGGATTTTAGTTTACATTTATTCGAAAATAAATGCATTGGTAGGATAGTAGTATTTAATGCTCTACCCAACAAAAAAAAGTTTTAAACTTTATTTGTTTGCCGAAAAGTTTCGCGGTCCCAGCACTGAAAAACAATTTAAGATTTGAAACTTTAAACATTTTGGTCTATTTATAGGCAGAATAGTTTGGGTGGTGTAAGTTTAAGAAAGTTGATGAAAAAAATTTTTTATAGTTCAAATAGAAAATTTTAGTATTTTCTTTTCTTGGTTAAAGACTAGACAGAAAAGAAAAATACACGTTAAAATCAATTTTCCTTCAATTTAAGCAGTAACAAGACTTTTTCTTTTGTACAGTTTGAGAATAAAATTTATAGTCACTTTCAAGAAGATAGACCAGTTACTTTAGTGGCATTTTCAACAAATTGTTGGCATTTCCTCGGAAACCCTAAGTGCACTAAGAGAAACTTGTAGTTACATCAAGTGGATTAGATACATAGTTAACTATGCTACACATGTCGAGTTACTATACTAAGTATCTTTACCAAGTGAAAATAGCCCCCTTTTAATTTTATTAGAGCAACTTTAATCTCTTACGAGACAGTGACAATAAATAAAATGATTGGTCTCTGACGGTACAACTTCATAATTCACTAAATTCTACGCTATCTTTCACTACTAATCTTATAACGGTATCATCTAATAAAAAAAAAGCAAATCCCACAAAACAAGAAAAATATACATTCACCTCAAACGTTCAAGGTTGCAGTCCTAACCGTCGCTAATGAAAGAATAGCCCATCACTTAGTTTCACCACCGAAACGACGACGACCCAGCACAAACTCGACCCCCGACCCGACATTTCGTTTATCAATTTCACCCTAATGAGGATTTGTGTCTTTCCCACGAGTTTCCCAGACAGAGGAAGCTTACATACTTATCTCCAAGGTCAAAAGCTGTTTTCACACTGGTCCAAGAGTGAGAGAGATAAATTTCAAACAATGAGTCCTTTGAATGGAATTTATGCGCGGTTTCGCGCGAATTTACATTTTGGCAGAGTCGCAATGCGTCTTTTTCTTTTCCGCATTGTGCTCTCGAGCATTTTCGCAAAAATGATGACCCTCGGATACTGCGTATATACTTATACGCGCATCCTGTGGAACTGATACTCCGCTATTTTATTGGAGAAGGTCTCTCTCATTTTTTAGAGGAATAATGCAGGGGGAGGGCTTGATGCGAAAATCGATTATATAGTGCTTTTAGAATTTAATAAAAAGACGAGTACTTAACCTACAATATGTATATTTTGAAGAAAGTTTTCTTCTATTGTTCACTTCCGACCTTCTTTATGAAATCTTTTTCATTCAGAATAAGTGTAATTTATGTTTTTTTCAAAAAATAAAGGATTGGTCAAAATTACATCCTCAACTTTTAAAAGTCAATAAATCACGGAACAATCAAAAGCATAAAAGAGTCTCGAAAGGTCAGTGATAACTCAAAGCGTCGCGTCAGCGTGAAGGACGCTCAAGGGAGGCGAAACGTTTAACGGCTCACTCGAAACAGTTCATACCTCTCGAAGCAATTGCCGGGGAATTGGTTTTAGAAAATTTTTATGATCCCGACCTCAAGATATATATAGAGTGCAAATCGCTCGTCACGATGTCGTTCGCATTTTTTATTAATCGCTCGCCGCGATAAAATTAACGAGCGCTGCTGCCTCGCGCATTTGATCCATCTCCATAATTAGGGGGCTTAAATAGAACGTTTTGCTTTTTTGATTACCTATAGTTGACTTTCGGCTGAATGAATGGCAGACTTGAAGACAGTTTTAAAGTAAACTTAGGTGATAAAATGATAAATCAATGGTAGCTTCGAGTATTTCTTAAAAGCTATACTGCACTTACTTTCACATAAAGTTAATGTGACTGATTTAAATCCTTTCTTAAAAACCCAATAATAATCAAACCTATATAAATATATTCGAATTCCCTGATCAAAACCACACTCAACACAAATACAAAGTTAAAATATCATCTATCAATTGAAATACAATTCCTTATCCAATCTTCGGTATTCCTTAGCCCTTCCGACCCGTCATCGCAATTGTACGTGTATACTAAAACATGTAATAACTATCGGCAAAGCGAGCGCGAGAAGCCGCGGCCCGTCGATAATCAGTTTCCGCGCACTTGGCTTCCACACAACCCCCTCGGCATTATACACGTTATATCATCCTCGAGCAATCCCCGATTTCGGGATCCTCTCATTATTGCGCGCGAGGGAGCCGCAGTCGAAGACAGAGCCGTATATATACACCGCAACCCACAAGACAGCCCCTTATTAATATTCGAGCGCAAACCCCGCACTCGATGAAATTGCCGGATTCCTCGCTGCTGCTGCCGCTGCTACAGCCCATAAAGAGAAACTTGTTTTTTTTTTCGTTCTGGTTTACGAGCGCGAGGGTGCGTCAAATGCTCTTCAAAGGGGTGGCGGTAATCGGGGAATTATTGGTGTGCACGCGCTGATTGCGCGACTGATGCAAATTCGTATAAATGAATACGCGGCTGATTGTAATTTGCGCGCGTGCGATTTCCGTATGCGCGTGGAACTTTTTTTTCCTCTTGTGTGTGTGGATGGAAATTAGCTTTGGATGTTTGGACGTTTGATGAGATGTTTGGGGAAAAATGGAGGTGATCGAGGGAATTTTTTGTGGATTAATGGTAAGTTTGAATGTATAGTTGAAGTAGGCTCGGTTTTATGGGAAATATGTAGGATTTTATGGATCAATTGTATTTTTAAAGTATATATAAGAATAGTATATTTATAGATATTTATTGAGAATTTACTATTATGTTATACGAATAGCTAATGCCGATCAGATGCAATATAGAATATCGATTATCTCACTGTTATGAAATTGAAATTGAGAGATGGACTTCCGCTTCTTGTTTGTTTGAAGTCTATTGATTAATGATATTTCATAAAATTTATTTATAAAACAATAAACGATAGTTTCAGATAATAAAACGTTATTATTTTTAGAATTTTGTAAAAATTGATTTTATAATTAAGTCTTACGACTAGAACGTTTGTTCTCTTGGATGCTTTTATAACCATGCTATGGAGAGTATTTATTACGTTATTTACATATATATTTGTGTTAGAGATACTTTTGATAGCTTTTCGCATAAAAAGTTATGGTCAAAAGTTTTACTTCAAGATTGCACACTATATTTATCAAATCTTATCATTAGTTTAAGAACCACAGTATTTCAAATTGAAAACAAATATAGAACGAGACTCTTATGTAAGATTTTAATGATACCAGCCTAAATTTAAAAAAAGGTACAGAAATAAAACAGAAAACCATCAGATACGGAATTATATGAAACTAATTAAGCGTAACAGACAATGAATCATAAATATAGCTACTTGAATAAAAGAATCGCTCAGAAAGTCCAGCGATATATAATATTCAAGACAATAGCGTCGGGAAAAACGTCTCCTCCAGAATCCACGGCACTCGGCAATTATTATCCACGCACACACTTGTACACATAATGCATCTGGTCGAGACAAGTATATATATATATAAGCAGGAGCAGCTTTTAATTATACACCGGCAACGGAATCCCCTAACGACATTCGCGCAATATAATAGCATCCGAGGTTCTACCGTCTAGTCGTCTTGTACTCGAGACACTTCCGACAGTAGCGACGACGCGAAAGCTCAAGCTCAAAACACCGAGCAGCTGTTACGCGAGCCTCGGGCGATACCTTGTAACACGCGCGCACACAGTTACATATATATCTCGCGCGGTAGGTACGAGGCGCTACTTTCTAGATATACATCCGTGCGAGAGGTTCTTTTTTTATGCGCGCGAGATACATTTTTTATTATTTACGCGATGCGATTGTGGCGAGGTGCGCGTGACTTTTTTTTTCTACCCGCAGGTGGAGTTTCGCGAGACTGAGCGCGAGCCGTAAAAAGTCGCGCTTGTATATACCTATGTTGTGCACTCGTCCAGGCGTAAAAAGCGATTTGAAAAATGGAAGCCATTAAAATTGCTGCTCGAGGTGAGCTCGTATCTTTCTTTAACTTATAATATACCCTTAAAGAACTATGTAGTTTCGGATCAGAAAAGGTTATTTAAAGGTGTTTCTTTAATCATCGCTAAAAATGCATTCTTTTAATAAAAAGATTGATAGATTTAATTTGGAAATTAAAAAAAATAATATTAGTATTATTAGGATTAGTGTAAACTATCAGGATTCAAAATTGTAGATGGAATTGAAAAAATGTAGCACTTCGAGTTATAAACCAATATATTTATTATTTGCCAAAACATTTCTTTGATACAATTTGAATAATCGCTGGTAATTCAAGACACATAAACAACCCCTTTCGGGTCGTATCAAAATATCGTCCCGTATCACGATAACCTTTGCGTAACGCCTTACAAGAGTACCTACTCTATGTCTCTTTCTCTCTCTCTCTCTCTCTCTCTCTCTCTCTCTCTCTCTCCATATGTACCAGCATGAATTATCGAATGTCCAGAGAGACTATCTTGACACTTGATGCGACTGGAGAGAGAGAGAGAGAGAGAGAGAAACAGAGTCAACGTGTAAGTTTACGCGAACACGTCACACACAGAGAGAGAGAGAACGTGACTGATATCTCTCGCATTGCACTTTCACGACTTCGTGGCTCCGACGTTCCCCGCATGCAGCTAAAAGGGGGTGAGAGTGAGATGCAGGGGTATATAGAGAGGATCCCTCGATGCGCGTTTTACAGAAACCACACGGTCGCGGACTTTGAAACTGTTCTGGGCGAGTTGGCGACAATTTATTTATGAAAACTGCGGAAATGGGTGTGTACGCGTTGAGGGAGAATTGAATATTTCATTGAAGAAAGTGGGACTCGTTTCAGTTCGCAATTCAAGCTTACATCCTCTTGAACCATCGGAACGTATTTCCGAGTGTCTATTATAATGCAGCATGAATCAGCGTGATTTTAATGACTGTCTTTACAGTTCCATAATTTCAATATTGCAATCGCGAATCGCGGAAATATTTCCTTTGACCTATAAGAGATAGTGGAGGAAGGTAAAGAGAGATATGAGTAAATAGAAGACAGGGGACATAAAAATGTGTAATGACAGAGGTATGCGGGGTGAAGCAAAGCGAGAGGACTGCGCGCGATTGCTTATATTTTACGACGTCGCCAACGGATCTAGTGATTCGTGTAGTGGTAGCAGGACTGACATACTTTTACGACTTACTCGTGTCTGTCTGTGTGTGTGTGTGTGTGTGTGTGCGTACGCGTGGGTGGGTCTGCTATCTGCTTGTCATCTAAAAAATTATTGTGGTTTTTTTCTTTCTTTATGTGCCGTTGAGAGATAAACTGACGTCGCAGGCATCGATAAATAGAACGGCTGGGCGTACGATTTCATTTAGATTATTGCTTGTCAGAATGTGCGGGAAGACGGCGACCATTTATTATATCTTTTTTTTTTTGCAAATCAGTACTATTGTTAAGATTTCCAAAAAAAAATTACATCCTCTGATTAAAACTGAAATTCTCAAAACGTAGATAAATTTTATTGAGTCAGGAATGTCTAAGGCGCCATAAGCTTAGAAAGAGCATCAACACACGTTTTATTTCTAGCCCGGAGAACGAAAACAATTTAATTATTCGGGAAAACCATAAATTCTATATTTAAACCGAGTGTATCCACCCCGGCGCATCTGTGGAGCGACATAATAGAATAAAAGAAAGGAAGGAAAAAAGAAAAAGAAATGGATAAACCAACGATCAGAATGGGGTTTGGCGCGGTCTGTTTGCCGCTAAAAGTCATCTTGGGGAGCCCCACGAGTGATTCCCTCGGTTCCGCATCGTTCATCAGATTCTCCCGTAAAACATTTGACAAGGCCTATGTGTGCGGGCGAATCTCGACGATTAAGTGCACACGCGACGCGATATCCTTCTTGTTCCTCCTCCTTTCCCCTGGGCGCAAGGATAATAATAAAGCGTTTCTCATCAAACATTTTTCAGGCCAAGCCCGATGTATTATAATCTTAGCGAGACCTCGTAAATCGCTGCCGGAATAGGTTGGCAAATTTATTTCTCGCCGTATCATCTACCATTAATACTCTCTCTTCTCTACTGCTTTTTTTTCAATCCTTTTTTGTCCGATATCATGATATACTCATTTTTATCAGAAATAATTTGTTGATTTTTGATTTGCATAAAAAACGCTTCTGACCTTTGTATTTGTTAACCTTTAGACGGCCGGCACTTGAGGAATTTAAAAAAATGGTTGTTTCTATAGAAAATTGATCTGAAGCATATGATAAAGGTCTGAATTGATGTCAAATGTTTGGACGTCAGTGGCCTTACGCCAAATGGCGTATCCCGGGCCTGTACGGTAAAGGCACATGTTAATAGCAACAAAATTTTTTTTATACTATATTCCTACGATATTTTTCAGATCCAAATACATTAGTAGTATTTTGAGGTTGAGGAGATAGCTGCTTATAAGTTTGAGGTTAAATTTCCAAAATTCAAAATGATTTATTCAATATGGTGGTCTAGATTGTAGAAAACTAACAACTTTGTGCCAGTTTTTTTTACTAATTTTCAGTTTTCAACGTACCCTATTATAGTTTTTATAGTTGCTGATAATCTAATGTTTGTTGTGGAAAGTGTGTGTGTGTATGTGTGAGCAGGTATCATAAATCGAATCCATTTGGAAGTTCATTTTATTACGTTAAAAGTCGGATCCCGGCCCTCTAAAGGTTAAATGACTCGATGAAACGCTTTTTGGTGTATAGGATCAAAACTATTCAACTTAACCAAAACAAATGATAATTGATGTTGGATCTGGTAATATAAGAATAGGTGATAGTCAATTTAATTTGGACATCCCTTTTGTAATCAATCCACATATGTCGCAAGATCCCATTCCGATTGCCCTTTAAAGCTAAGGAATTGTCCGTTTCTAGTGAAACCCACAGTGAGCGTAAAAGAAAAATCCCATGCATATACATAAGCTTTTGGAGTACTTACAGAGACGTATGTAGAGGAGGTACTGCATGGGCGCACGGGCGGTAGTGTCGAGTATACTGCCGCGCGTCGCCAGCAGGCACATGGAGAACTCGACCGCCATCGACGATATGAAGATGGCGAGATAGCCGAGGATGTACTCCCAGAGCAGGAGGACGCACTGGATGCTCCGGTCCCATTCCAGGATGCCCAGGAGGACGCCCAGAACTATCACCCTGCGAAAAAAAAAACAAAGGACATGGATAAGAGCTCGAGTCAAATTGAACACGACTGCACTTCCTCCTATTTATATCTACTGGGGCTTTTATATACGAGGCTGAATCCAATGGGATCTCCGCACACGAGGCGAGATATGAAAATCGTCCTGGTCAGTGTGGCGTGTGTGATTTGGGGTGAGAGAGGAAGAGAGAGGGTCAAAGGAAAATTCTATACTTTGTTATTCGGAATGAGCGGATCCTATATGTATATGGTCACGTTTTGATACGTATTTTTCGGAGGATGTGTAATATACGTTTTCTTTTATGACACCGGCTTGCGTCATACACGCTGCGTCTATCGTGACGATCGGTTTAGGGGGACGTTTTTCCTGGGGTTGTGACGAAATAGAGTTTTGTCATATTTTAGATAGCGTTTGCTAGGGATCTCCATATTCTGCGATATTGACAAAAGTGTGGAAATTCAATTTCAGTTAGATCATAAAACGCTTTTAATAAAGATAATGGATTATAGTTATTGTGCTGTAATTCAGAAGTATATTTGCGAAAATATTCCATACACTTTTTTATAATTTATGGAAATAGTCATAACTTTGGGAAATATATTGCATACTTGTACTAAAAATAACCTATAATGCATAGTGTTAAATTTTATTCATATCATGCAAAAATGGTTATATTTGATAATTCGCATACACGTAATATTTAAAAGCGATACATAAAATTAATCTCTTCCAAAAAAGATAAACCTCAGTACAATGTAAACACCATTGAGCTACACGCTAGACTAGAAAAACAGATCTAATCATCATCATTGCCCAATCAACGTCGTATATGTAGTATAAGTTTTTCCAGACTAAACAAATCAACCAAATATGAACGATTCAGATTGCAATATTGAACTCGCAGCGATATCCTCACGTCACGACTTATCACGCGCAGCCGCGCGCCACGTTTAAATACGCAGACACGCGCTGCGATTAAATTAATCGCGAATCCAAGCTATAAATTAGCCTATCCTATTCCTGTCGCGGCGTAAAGCGTATAACCGATTAGATCGACCCCAACTCCTTTCCTCTCATCCTCTATACCTCCATGTATATACATACATATATATATATATATATGTATATGTATGTATTCGGGTATAAGCTCTTATACTCGGATTTGCGCGAGCGTAATGGGACGAGACGACACGATGATCCTCTCACATTTTAGCATTTTGCCGCTGGCACTAGTAAATAATTCGCGCGTACAAAATCCAGCTTCTAATTCGTTTCGTATAATATTGAGTCGCTTTTGTCTTCCACTCTTTCTCTATCTCTCTCTTTCGCGCGCTTTCGAGCTTCATCTTCTGCACGACTTGCGCTTTTAGTCTGTGTACTTTTTTTCTGCCCCAATTTTTTCCCTCGATTGTTTTTCCCGCACTTTTTCTTTGTTTTCACTCGTTTCCGGGGATAGAGTTTCGCTTTGTGTACGATGCCGAACGGCCAATGAATTTGCCTGGCGGTGGTGGCCTGTGCGCGCCCATAAAGAGCGAGATAAAATCCCTTTTTTAATGCGAGCATTTCCATACTGCGACTGCGCACTGCGTCTCGCAGATTACTGTATATTTCACAGTTCCTTTTTATATTTATTACGGATGGGTCTTTTGTTTGATTTACGATCCGTTCATTGAATTATATTCACAAGATGCAGCTTCTAATTTGAAATAGGTATACACGTAAGTATTTATTAATGTAACAAAAGCAAATTGTATTACGATAACAAGTTTTGCTCAAAACAGTTTTTGTATAATGCAATACGATAAAAACTTTATGGCTCTGTTATTATCGCACATCGACTATAGCTAAATAAAAGAAAACACTGCGTATGATTTACCGCACTCCAACGCTCTGAAATCGAGATGCAGTATGTTTCTTATATGTGTATACGAAGAGTAGTTTCTGCCTTGCATAGTCGTGCACTTTTTAATAGTCTCTCGCATGACCTCCATCTATTTCCGACATCGATTAAAGGAAAATTCATATAAACAACGTTGCCTTCACTCTACTCGGAAATACAACGCTGACTAGTTCGACCACCCGCAACTCTTTCACCCCCTCACACATACACATACATATATGTAATAGGAAAAGAAAAACAGTTGAATTATGAAATCAGGACGCGGAAACTGCAGGTCGCCGATATTTGGCTGGCGTCGCTTAATTGGGTGTCGCGTTGCGCATAAATATTGCATCGCCGCGCTGCGTTTCCTTCGCGAGATATGCGGATTTTTTGTGCCGTTTCCGCTCTGTCTCCGCGCTTCTTTTTCGCCTTTATTTATGGGCGATACACCGCGTGGAGCTGGGATTTGTGTTTGTTTTCTCTCTCTTCTCTTTCGTTGTTCTATGTGTTACAGCGTAGCCAAGCTTAACTTTAAATATTGCGTAATATGGTAGCGTGAATTTCGGTTGACGAAGGAGACGTAGCCGAGGACCGAGAAAGCAGTGATTGTGTTTGCTTACGCTCGGCATTATAAAAAGGGTATAAAGTTATAATTTTTCATGATTTTATTATTGGTTTTATTTCGACAAAGATGCAGTAGAGATTGAACAAATATTTTTATGATTTTATTAAAGTGAATGTAAAATTTGCTTCGAGCATAATCTCAAGTACAAATGTTTAATATCAATATTGGAAAAACTATTATTTCGATTGCAATAAAATTTCTAGAGATGCCTTAACCCATTAAGGACGGGACGGATACTTTTTTCATACTATTTTCAACAGCTTTATTTACTTTGATATCGGTCCTATAAAAAATTGAGATTAGTAATTTCTGATGTAAAATTATCTGAACTTACGATCTATGTCATCAGAACTGTAAGAAAATGCATAGTAAAAAAGTTATAATTATTTATTTAACAAAAAACACAAAATTACGAGTGAAATTTTATTTCATTTAGTATTTTTGCATCGAAATCGTCAGTGGATTTCGACGAAGGGTCGATGGTTACAAAAATTACTCAAACCACCGAATCAGATCGAGAGTTTAGGCAATTTTACATTAGAAATTACTAATCTCAATTTTTTATAGGACCAATATTAAAGTAAATAAAGCTGTTGAAAATAGTATGAAAAAAGTGTCCGTCCCGTCCTTAATAGGTTAATTAATATTCGGCTCCACAATGCGCAGTAATTAAACGAATCAGTTGAGGCTAATAAGGCTTTCTTTGGCTAGCATATTAGATGAAATCTGTATTTTAATAGTTAATAATTTTTTTCAATTACACCATTGTACTACAAAATAAATTTAATTATCATTAATATACGGACAGTGCAGAACCTTGTAAAAGTTTACTTTGTGCAATGTTATCATCAGTAGTTTTCCAACACTCTACTTTTCACCCTACTTTTGTTATGTGCGTATAACTGTATGTGTTGACAGTTAGAAAAAATTGATCGGCAAGAAATTGTATTCTAGACTTCGTTCGTTGTTTACTGCTTCAATTTTATAATTTTAGCTAGTCTAGAAATCTAGCTAGACTAGAAATAGTTAACAATATAGAACTAATCAAATTCTAAAAAATAAAGAGGTTACAAGTTCAGTACAATTAACAAATATAATACGTTTAGATTTAGAGAAAAAAGTCACTAAAGCTCAGATAATTTAATATTTTTTAAATTTTAATAATTTTTTCTCCCTAATATAATTTCATTTTTACTTATTGTTAGTGTTATTGTTTTAATTTGCGATTTTATTAATTACACAATCTGTGTTAATTATACAATCATTTCTTCGCTGAGATTTCTCCATTATCATCTTCAAGAAATATCTAGTTCCATTGTGGTGGTACATGTGGTGGATAAGGATTGGCCTAGAAAAAAAAAACAAAGAGAATAAAAATAGGCAATAAAATCTATTTCATAAATCTTATAACAAATACTATATAACCTTTTATTACATAAATATAGCCGTAGAAAATAATTTATTTTTACTTCAAGTGAATTTCTGCTGTTATACAATTTTCCTTCAATTCTGTACAAACAGAACATACTCATCCAATAATAAAAATTACTTAGAGTACGGTAATGTTCTACAATATTTTTTACCGTGTAGTAGTTACTGTAAATTTTAAGTTTTATTAAATTTTACAAGTAATAAAAATAAAAATTACGCTAGAATGTAGATTATTGTTATTAGAAGTTATACGGAGAAAAACGCTCTATCAAAATTTGCTATAGTTGTAGCAAAAATTACTATTTTGCACTGAAAAAACATTTTGTTTGTGAGATCCAATGCTTTGGTCACCATAACTAAAGTGTATGGACAAATATTAGCCTTCAAAAGCTTTGGTTATGAGATCCAATGTATATTTAACAATCTAGCTATGCGACAACCATTTGCTTTGGTTCTGACATGCACAGCTTTGGATCTAGAGACATCCAAGGCTTTGGTTATGACATCTAAATCTTCAAATATTGTAGCTGTTAATTAAAATTAAATAATCTATAGGCAATCATAGTAATAATTTACAGCATATTACAAATAATAAAAATTATTTTTATTTTCGAAACCAAATTACAATGAATGTCAAAGCGTAACAAATAACTTATCTGTTAGCCGGTGTACAATCGCAGGGAATGGAGTTGTTAAATTTTTAACTGGAATAATTTTATGATCGATTATATCTTTTACTTCGTAAGCGAAATAACGATTGTTGAACCACATAACGTTTCCAAAGACTTACACGCAAGGAAAAATGTATTTCTGATATTAATTACAGTATTTATTGTGCCAAAAATTGGAAGAACTTCGTCTTCACCCACAACATACAATATTATAAACGTACACTGAGAGAAGTTTGGTATAACTGCTGCACAAAACAAGAGAGCGCTCCTATACTTTGATTTAGTGTGGTTACTACCTCACTTCGGGACGTCCACTGCCCCAAAGCGAGGCATCATCCGTTCCGCTAACGCTAACGTAAAGGTTAGGTCCGCGTACGGAGTATCTCTTGTCCCACTATGAGACGCGAGACGTCCCAAAACGAGACAGCAGCAGCACCAAAACAAAAATACAGTAGCGCTCTCTTGTTTTGTGCGGCTAATGTCCCAAACTTTTCTCAGTGTACGTTTTCTATAAAGTTGTCCGTTGACTTTCAGCCAAAAAAAATTTTTTTCATGTAATTTTTTTCTTCATGCACTTCACGTAATTTTTTTTATTAATAAATTACAATATGTTCTGACTTTTGAGGCTTGAAAATAATATTGAGAAGAACAGAATTTACTTTAAATAATCAAATCCTTTACATATAAGATCTGAAAAAATTTTACTTGCACGTAATGATTTGTTTAAAAATCTATTCAAACCGTAACATACAAATGAATTTATATACTCATTACATTAAATCAATTCTTACAACCATTCACATTTGTTCTCACAACCAAAGCCGACAGTCAGTAGGAAATAATTTTCTTTGGCTTTCACAACCTTTTCGAATGCATGCTACAACCAAAGCTTTGGATACCACAACCAAACCACGACAATTAATTCTTTGGAAGCTGTGACCAAAGTCTTTGGACCTCACAACTAAATACGGGCCACCTAATTACTGTGGTTGCTACCACCAAATATTTTTTTTCCGTGTGTAATATCACGTACGTAGTCATACCATGTAATTTGTTTTTTAATTAAAAACGCGAGTCGAGAGTAAAGCAAACACTATCACTAGTTGTATCTAATCTGAATTCTTGTTGCATGTGGTGTAAAATGATGCTACAAAGTTAACATCTACAGACACACGAAGATGGTGGAATAAACGCACTCTCTGTCGTATTATGGGTAATTTTTTTTCAAAAATCGTCACAAGTCGAGTTGTAGTTACTATATAACGCAGTAAAAAATTTAGAGCGAAAATCGTAATAATAAAGGTTACTCAATAAATCTCTCAATGAAATAATACTTACCGCTTGTTGAGCAGCATGATCGCCCGCATTCATAATATAACGTGGAGTATGCATTAATGTTTCGAGTTCCACCAGTTTCTCTGAAATCCATTTTAATAATTGTACGCTTGATGCCGCTTCACTTTGACATCCCATCAATGCCACCACTAAAACCTGATTGACAAGATTTTTTTTAATCAGGTTAAGTTAGGTTCTAGTCTCAAATAAGAAAGTGTAATTCATAATGAGAAATTACTCAAAGATGTTCACATAGAATTATAATATTTTTTAAAGGTACTTACTAAAGGTAAGAAAACTTTGAAATAATGTATCTCCATTACGTTAGTATAGCGTTCTGCTAGAACTTAGTGCAACTAGGTACTTAATCCTAAGTCCATTTCGATTTTTCTCTTTATATATCAATTTGATTGATTTTTTTATTTGATGACTGCAGATAAACTAAATGAGAAAAAACTAATCACCTAGATTCTATTCTACACAAGCGGAATTGAAAGAGTCGAAATAAGGCACGCAAAATTATCAGCGTATAGTAAACACTATATGAACACCCGGAATTAATTAGTTACTGGAAAAGAGATAAAGAAAATCACTGAACTGAAATTTTTATTGATCTACTGTTTATGCTTATCCAATATGCAATAAATGAAACCGTATGTTAAAAAGAAAAACATAAATAGGTAGAAATTTTATAGTTCAATAGTGTGAGTCAGTTACGTCAAGACTGTGTTGCACCTTAGAATTATCCTCAGTGTTGAAGTAATTCTGATAAAATTTATTTATTAAATAAAAGAATAATCACTTGCAGTGCATCCTCAATGTTTAAATAGTTTGCGATTAATATTAGTTAAAAATAAAGTTCGTAATACTATACCTATAAATGTATTAAAATAAGATTTAAATAAGATAGAAGTTGCAAGTGATTTCTAACCTCTTTTCCCAGACTGCCATTTAAGGTATGTCTCTGCGTATAATCGCAAACAAAAGTTTAGCGAGTATTGATCTAAACGAGTCTGTCCGTGTCTGCTTGTTATGTTGCCGGAGAGAGGAAAATGCTTAGTGGACTGTACCTTACGAGACCGTAAGCTCCTTCCGACTAACTCTAACTCTCTCACTCTCATGAATTCGCTCGAAGAGTTTGACAAAACCAACGCTGTTTGTATTTAAATTACTTGGAAACAGTATGGCTAAGCCACCCAAATTTTAAGTATAATATGTATGGAATTGTGTTCAATAATATATTAGTTTTTTAAGAAAATTTAAAGAAAAATTTGAGAGTAAGCAATGAAAATGTTGCTTTCGTCGTATCTCGATATAGGGATTACGTGTTAAATATGTAAGCTTTGACGCTCGATATCTGGATTCTCTATGGTAAAAATTGTTGCAATTTTAACAGTATATGCACATAAAAATTCTTGTCAGGTAGTTAAAATTTCAAACCAATCCTAAGAAACTCGATTTCACGGAGACATACCTTAATAATACGGTGATTGAAATTAATATTGTTGTTTTTCAAATTAAGATTAAACAAATTCATAAAATTTGGCCCATTAATTATTTGTTTTTAAATACTTTATGTTTAGAGTTTCTAAATTATTATAACAAAACTAACATTGTTTGATATTAGAAAATATTTATAAATCTCATTTAAGGAGGTTCATCAGGTAAGTAAGGCATCAAAACAAAGTTGCAACAGACTTTCTATTGATTAGCTTAGTTAACGTTTTCGATTGTTGTTATTTTATTAGATCATTATATAGTTGCATATTATAGGTATTAATTTCAAATAACGCGCACTGTGTCAAAATTTTAGTTTTTTAATTTTCATATATTGTTGAATTTTTGTTAACGAGGTGTGTTTTTATAGCCTGAAGAGGAGAATAAACATAGACTCTCGAATCGTACGCAATAATAAAAAATTGCATACCTATACAAAATTAGTTCGCAGTGATCGATTATTTCTTCCTTATTTTGAAAATCAAGCAAACAATAAAGTCAACCAATAAAATCCTTTATTTCCTAAAACTTTGGAGCCTATCCACTTTTAGACCTAATACCTATTCAGACTTTTAATCAGGAAGGCAGGAATTATATTTATATTATATTCTCAGCTATTTTGACCGGGATCATACATTTATGCTGTATAGAATCCATCCCATAATACTATTCATGACCAAGATAATTAAAAATATAGTATAATGTATTTTACGACTTTCTGATCAATTTTTCATAGACACAAAGATAAAAAATGGATAGTTTGCTAAATATTATAGGGATCGAAGGTTTTTATATAGATGTACTTTAGAATGTTAAATCAGATGTTTTATCCTCTGTGTCTTGGAAACTGGCCGCTTTCATACTTTATGCCTATGGAGACTTTTGATCTGGATATCATAAATTACATTTTCAGTCAATTTGACGAGGCCCTACTTTTGGATAAGATGTGCGCAAACTCTATATAAGTAATTAATTGTAATCATAGGCAGTTTATTAAGTTGATAAGTAACAAATTTATAAATATTCAAAAAGAAGTAGGCCTGTCAGATCAACATTTCCTTGCGTGGACCGTTTAATTGTTAAAAATATATTTACCTCTCTCTTTTTTGCGAATTAACTCATTATCGCTTGCGCTTTCTATTGTTCTTAACAATAAAAAGCTCTTTTGGTACTCGAGCAAGCTCGTAAACAAACAAGCGAACATTGTTTTTTCCCTACAAATCATCCAAACTACTACTTTCACATTTTCCCTCCTAATTATAACTCCAAACGAACATTATACTCTAAACTTTCTTACGATCAATATACAACAGTATTTTCCAGTGATTCAAGAGCACAGGACTTTCCGGGCAAATACACGCGGCGGCAGTATACATAAAAAGGCAGTATACACACCGCGAAAACACGGAGCAGCAGTACAGTGACTTCATCGCTTAAAAGCCAAGGAGGAGGTCTTCCACCACGGAACACACATAGTCGGCTCGTAAATCAAAAATTCGGTGTGCGAGTGGTGTAGCCAAGTCAGTCTGGACTGGTAATCGGGCGATAATTTACGCGAAAACGCTTCCAAGGCTGTTGGTGACTCTCACTCTCTCTCTTGGCGCCGACTTCAATATGTTTTATATTCGAATTACTTATATTATATTAAAGCGATAATTTACTGTCTTGTTTATAGTGGAAATTCATAACTAGATGATGATTTGAGTGTCAATAGTGATTGCTATTACCGGTTTTGTGTGGGAAAGAGTCGAAAATCGTGAATTGATAGTAGTTGCTTCGGTTGATTAGGTTGAAATGGTAAATGTTTATAAATTCTTGAATGAATTAGCAGCTTAGTATATTTAAGTGTGTAATTACAATCTGAATCCAAATTTTAAATAGAGTTTATGGTTCTACATGAGTAAAACTAGTATGTGGAACTAAGGATATTAAATTAAGGTTAATTAAGTTTTGCAATTGAATAATTAAATAAGTGTTCAATGAACTGTATTTTGAATTTTCCTGAACCAAATCAATTTTGGTAATTAGCTTATAGCTACTCTGACAATATTTCTCAATACAAATATAACGTAACACACAGAATCCTCTCCAACCCACACATTCATTCATCTGATCACACAAAAACGCTTCTCGCACCGAACACTCGATCTTCCGACTCTTGCACCATTTTTCTCTCCTACATTACAAATGTACGAAGAAGCAGCCAACGCAATCCATATACATTGCACATACGCTCCACGCAGTTTATTTTCACCCATGATACTGTCCAAGTCTTGCGATAGGTCCATAATACAAGACTGTCCATTCATCATGACTAGCGGCTAGTGTCTCTAGTGGAATGCAGGCCTCGCGTGGGCTATTCATTAAGGCGAGTCTTAGTATTGCCTCTGACTTGAACGATCTATTCTTCATGAATTGCAAGGCAGCATTTGGTTCTGTGCTTATGGGTCATTGATGCCACTTGACACAGTATGCGCAATTGTAAGCAAGGGTGAAACGTTGTAAAAGGTAAAAATTACCCTTTAAAAAGGTAAAACTGGCAAGTATGATTTTTCTACCCCATTATGATTAAATTTATTCTTACCAAAATCTACTATAAAATGAAATCTTTTAAGTTGTATAATATATAATATAGCATTATATTATACAATATAGCATTAAAAAAGAAATAAAAAATAATAGTTTTTAGACTAAATAAAAAAATAAATATATATATTTAAATGCATTATAATTAATGCTACGAAATGTTTTTTGTTTTTATTTTTAAGAAAAGCTTATAACAAAAGGGTTATATATAGTTTTAAGTTTTAAGTTTTAAGTAGTATTAAGTAAAATTTTATATTAGTTAGTATTACCATTCTATGTACAGGTAACTGTGTTTACCTTTTATAGGCTGATATTGTAATAGCCAATGTATGGTCGTACCCTCACGGGAACTACATGTGTGTAAATTTGGAATAATAAATAAATAAATAAATTATATAATCAAAAATTTTATGCTATATGACATTAAATTCATATTTGTAACTAAATAATTCATATTTTTCGTTTAGATGTTATTATAATTTCTTATTTTAAAACTGTGTTTTATTGATAATCGGTAATACATTTACAAATATTGAATTGATATTTTTAATAACAAAAATGATAAATATTGAATAATAAATTCTGAAAAGGCTTGCCTATTTGAACTCTATCTGGTTCGCTATATTCAATAAACTTTTATTATTTTTATGGTTCAATGTACAGAGACATTTTATTGATTTTGATATCAGTTGTTATTAGGCATAGAAAATACGGTTACTAAGTATTATGCAGTCAGCCACAAGAGCTTGTAAGAGAATTATGTTGCACTCGGAAGAAAAGTACGTATCGATCCGGAAAAAGTCAACTACGCCATTCAATGATTCGCTACTCTTGAGGTTAGTCGACAATGTTCATTTAAATTACAATTTCTTTCCTTATTAAGATTTTTTAGATTAAGGAAGAGTTAATGATTGTTTAGCATTGTATAAGTAATTGTCAAATAAAAGAATATAGGTATTCAAAAATTATTAAGAAATTTTACTTCTGTTTAGGCACCATATCAAGTTGAATACCAGCCTTCCAAAATCTTGAACACACAGAATATTTTTACTACATACATCCATGGGTGCGCGCCTGCCGCGCGCTTTGATATAAATTAAGCACTTTTATGAATTTACATGATCCATGGACAATTATTATTCAGGTGTTCAGTTCGGTAGTGCATAATTAATTTCAAATCCTTTTCAGTGTTTAAAGCATTAATATTAAGTGCAGTATTATTAGCGTAAGTCGAGAGCCGTGAAAAAGGGGAGGAAAACTCATTACGACTTCTATTCAAGCTAGAAGAGACATGATATCTTCAGGTTTTAATTGGAGTGCGAAAACTTAAGTAAGGTAATGATCGCGACGCCACTTTTGTCCCTAAAGAGTAGTCTTGTGACGAATGCCATTCATAAGTTCAAGATCATTTCGTTAACTTGTTACTTTGGAGAACAAATTGCAATATTGTAACCTACATTTACTGCAATTTTTTCCCCAAAGTTGCGCATTTGAAATCATGAATTTATCACCAAAACTGGTACGTTGCAAAATGTTTTATGTATACCACATTAATATGACTGATGCATTTTATAACAAAGATTCATATTAATAGAGCATGTTCAAGTATAAAACACGTTGCGCTTCATGCATCATATTTGATGTGAAAATAAAAAAAAAACTAATTAAAGTATTTACATGCGGAGGATTTCCATAGAGTTGGAAAAAATTTAATTAGAAAAAATTTAAAGAGGACGAGAAATATAATCAATAATCAGAACAGGTTATATTTTATAAATCAAATTTAGAGAATAAATAATTTATGAAAAAGGATTCTAAGTAGTAATTTTAGGGCAAATACTGTATATCTTGGTGATTTGATAGAGAGGAGAAGAAGAAAAATACAAGTAAACCAATAATGAAAAAAGGAGTAATGAGCAATATGTGGAGTAAAAAGGCGAGTGGGAAGAGCGAAATATAAGAAAGATATATCGATGAGGAAGAGCCGCGCGCAGCAAAGTGGAGAAAAAGACGGAGGGTATCGTAACATTAAGGAGAAGAGAAAAGGAGCGAGAGAGGAAAATAGTTTCTAGCGCCGTTACTACTGAAATACAAGCAATAAAGTAAGATTGAAATGGAGAAATCTCTGTGTTTAGATGAAAATGCCCAGACAAACAGGAAGGGAGAGGTTCTTTTCTTATCACTTTTTTTTTCTTTATGTCTGTCTGATGAAAGAGTGACGCAATCTACTTAACGTATTGTTTCACGTGCTCTCGTGTCTATACAATCTGCGAGTACCTTCACTTTTGACCCGTTTATACAATGAGTCCTTGATAATATTATGATTGGAGTTGGTGATCAAACAAAAATTATCATAGAATATTTGTAAATCTGTTAAATTTTAAATCAACATCTATTCAGTGTATGAAAAACTATTATACTTTTCCCAATAGGAAATTAAAGCTATTGGTATTTGGTAATAACTTCTCAATTAGGCAAGTTTTTACTATTTGAATATTAGAAATGGATTTCTATTAAATTCTAAAATTAATATAATTATTACAGAAAAAGATAATTTTTTTCCATTCCGTAAATTAACAAAGTTATTTTTATTCATAAAGAATATAATTATGTTATGTTTTTTCAAGTTTAAACATTTGTATTTTACGACTTAAGAATAGCTACAATCATAAAATACAGACAATAAAATAGTTCTGTCGAAAGTCTCGACTTAAAGATCTAAAGCAACTGGGAGCAGTGATTTTTTTTCCATGGCTATAAGCTGGATAACTCTGACATTTAGACGGTCCTTTGATCGTTTTGTTAATGTGCTCAGTGAATCGTACGAATTTAAAAGCTTTTCCAAGTGTTAGATCAATTGGAAACATCAATTTTGCAACGAAAAAGACGCTTTGAGATGGCGGCCAGTGAAAAAAAATTTATAGCAGAATCATACGTCAGTGTTGTATTGAATTTTTAACAGGTTTTATTCGTTCAAGTCAAAATTTTTTTTAATGTTTTCTACTGAGGAAAATTGTTGTATAATATTAATACTATAATATTTTAAGTCGATAACAATAATAGAGATTTAATTTTAGAATTAACGGTTTAGAAACATCTGATACTATGATTAAATAATAAATATAAAAAACATAAAAAAGGAAAATTTGTTATATTTATAAATCTGCCTTTGAATGTTGTTCTAATAATATTTGTATTTTGTGTGAAAACTCGATCCCAATATCCCGATATAATAAGCACAAAGATGCAGCATAAAATATTTTATCCTCGGTTTCTGAAAAGAGAAAACAAAGAGGTGAGAATTCACATTCTTGCAGGTGCAATACAAATACATAGCAAAAGTTGCTGTCTGAGTGTTCATTTTGAGGGTCGGGGGCGTCGTATAAATTCATTTCGTAGGCGTCGCTGTCGTGTTGTCGCGCACATTCGTCTCGACTCTTGATGCATTCGCACGAAATGCAAATCTTCTTCGCTGCGGATGGGGATCACGAAATTAAATTCCAAATTAAACGCCTCTTGGCCATTAGGGACAAATGGCATTCGAAATTATTAAAGGCTGTCGTCTCTGGTGTATGACTTTTTGATCCGCTGCTGGAGACATGGGCGTTCGAGACCCTTCCAGTTGAAGTTTGCGGTTAAGCGTTTCTATACGAGGGACGGATGGTTTTCAATGAATCTTCTAACGAAGCTGGTTATTTTTAAGACTTTTTCGAAAAACTACTTAGAATTCCATGAGTGCGTCTAAAGTTGAGTAAAATACGTATGACATGAAGTAAATAAATGTTATTTCTATAAGGAATGTTTGTAAAACTACATCATTTCATTCTTTGTTATTGTATTCCACTCAGTAAGTTGTTCTTTCAAGCATTTCTAAAATTAATCTATGTATCTATTTGCAAACTCCTTAATAAACTGGAAATTAAATAATGGAATTGATTTAAAAAGTCAAGAGTGAATTTTACTTAATATGAAGATAGTAACACTATCTTAAAATTTATTACCTCAATCCCTTCACTCTTAAATTTAACATCCAAAGCATTTCTGCATTACTTAAGCGATAAGCAATGAAATCTAGTAACGAAAATCCCCACGTTTTCCAAAAATAGCGGAAAACCACCTTATAATAAACCCAAACACTCGACACTCCATTTCTTTCCATCTCCAAAATAAGCATAAGAATAAAAAACTAACTACCTTCGAATTAACCGCACTCATTTCACGCGATAATATTTAAAATATAGCGATCAGCTTCGTGGTACAAGTATCTAAGTATATCAACCAAGTCAGAAGAGAAGTTTTTTTTCCATCGTCAGAGAGATAGATCCAAGCACGTGATCGCAGAAGCTGAGAACCAGCGATTAGATAGAGAGAGAGAGAGGGGGAGAGAAAGTTCGAACGGGGGGTGAAAGAGCGAAGGGTATATACGCGCTGCAGTCTCTCACCCCCCGCAGGCGAGGGGAGAGGCAATAAATGGGGGACGCGAAAATGCCGCAACGTGGAGGCGTCGCTGAGGAGAGAGAGATATAGAGAGAAGAGAGAGAGAGAGTAGGACAGCTTTCCCCCTATATCAAACTCGTTCTTGCTCTCCTTATTTTGCACGCTACGTTAGCTCCGTCTACTACACTGCCGCTGCCGTTGCTGCTGCTGCTGCTGCTGCTGCTGCTGCTGATTTGTATCGATTTATACACTCGCTCCATGCTCGCGTCTTCTTTCTTTCCTATACTCTCGCTCTCTTTTCTTTTCTTTTCTTTTCGTATTTTAGCGTATAATAGTCTTTTGTCTTCTAGGTGCACGCGCTGCGCTTTTACCTTCGTCTAAATTTTCATTCTCCTTTTTCAGAGATTGATACATTGATATTCGGTTGGATTTGTACTTTCTCGACGCTACTTTATTGAATTAGCAACTTTGTTTTTATCGCGATATCGGAGATAACGGTTAGTTTAAGTGTATTAAAGATCAGGCGTCGTTGAAGATTTTTAAGAAACAGAAAGAATATGATTAACTTATGCAACTGCAAGGATTTTAGTGAAGTGATAATATCCGTAGCTTAGAAAAAACAAATCAAAATTAAAACGCATAATCGAATATTGCAAAAATGAAATAGCGATCGAGTGTAAGATGCCAAGTCGTTGGGGCTTAGATGTATCATCGCCGATATCAAAACTTTAAGTTTTTTAATATCAGTCCAATAAAAAACGTTACTGGGGCTCTAACAAAATTTCAGTTTCAATTCCTTAATGACCATCATAAAAGGTAAGTACTGTCATGCTCCTCAAAAATAAGGTAAGAGCTGTATACCATTTAAAAGAAAGACGAGAAACACTTTAATTTTTAACCTGTGCTCCGTACTCACTCTGTTTAAGTGCACGTTTACTTCGTGGACAGTTTAAAAGTACATTTTTTAGAGTAAGTAGAGTAAGTAAGTAAAACTCGCGCCTAGAAAGAATGAACTGGCATTGGATGCCGCATCGCATAAAGTCCCCGCCCGAGTCATTGATTAAAAAGAAGGTCTGAATGAACATAAATGTTGTAAAAGAAAAGATTCAGAAACCAGATGTTAAAAATGTATAACTACCAAAATTTTAAACGTTCAGTCACAACAACAACTATTGCAAGCCTATCTTAATTCATTCGACGCAGCGCAATAACCCTTTTTCTTCCATCCTAGATTTTGTCTGGCCACTTTCCTTGTTCAGACCCTGGCACGATTTTCTCTCTACGTTCGAGCTTTCGTCGGACGTTTCTCTCTCGAAAACACCACCAACCCGTACAGACAGAGAGAGAGAGAGAGAGAGAGGCAGGCTTTGTCGACGTTGTTTCACAAGGCTCAAGTGTACATACTCGATGTCCGAAATGTACAGGAAAGACAGA